>NMRB01000217.1:375351-425379 GCA_002633025.1 Notospermus geniculatus
TGCCTTTTTTACCGTGCCTTTTTTACCGGTGCCTTTTTTACCAGTGCCTTTTTTACCGTACACCATCATCCATAGGCCGCTGTAAGACACTCCAAACAATTCTAGGGTTGTGGCAGGTAAACTTGACCGGACAAAGAAAGGCCCTTGCTCCACTTCCAAGTAAACGACTTTCAATCACCAGCGACATTTTAACCGGAAAAAGTGGAATTTAGGGATTTTTAAGGGAAATGGCCAAAAATGTCTAAATTTTTAGGGCATTTTAGGGAGAAAAAAATTATTTAGGGATTTTTAGGAATTTTAGGGCCGGTAGCATGCCTGAAGCAATCACTCGCTTCTTACTCCAAGGCCTGCATTCAATGTACAGTACTTATTTTTCAAAATTTCGTGTGCAATCAGGCTGACAGGAGTTTTCCCCTCTCAGATCTGAGTAGTAAGGAGGTGTACTGTACATGTATACCAATGGAAATAACTGAAATATAGCACCAACAATATGCCACTCATCTAGTCCAAAAAGGAAGAGACCGCTAAATATTTCATACGTAAATGGTTGTGTAACTTCCGATATCGGTCTATTTTCAACCCTTAATGTGATACTATTGGCTCATAATAGCCTATGCAGTCAATAAAGCATTTACGTAATGGAATTGTCTGCAAATAATGACAAGTCTGTACAATTTCTACATGTTTATTGTATTCTTACTGAACTCTGCATACATGTATATGATTGAACCTGCTCATCTGATATCATGAATATGGAGACCAAGAAGTCGGTGAACAAGAAACAACGAACCGATCTCGAACTTCCTGAGAGGGTCAAGTGGACAATATGGATGTGCTTAAGTTTTGGCCTTGAAAACTGGTGAAACAAATGGTCAATGCCACATTGGGAATGCCAGAAATCAAGGTCAAACATCAAAGGCAGTCAGAAAGCATTTGCCAGCGTGGGGGTGGGAATTTGGAAGTTTTGAATGAGGATGTTTACGGATTAAAGGACTTCCAACCTCAACCCAATACAGTGGTACACACTGCCACACCTTACCCGTCACCCCGGCCCGTCACCACACTCTCCCAATCTATCTGTTCATGTAACTACATGTAATAAATGAAAAACCAAGCACACTGAATGTCTGAAACAAAATCAATACCAACTTGTCCCAGCTTTCAGGTATTAAATTCCCACCAAACAAACACTCTATGAACATCATAAGCAGGCATCTACTAGTATACTAACCCAGGGTGGTGGCATACACGTACATGTAGATGTAGCATAAATGTATGTGGATAAATAAACCAGGAAACCTAGGACCAGTCATGCAGTCAGGATGTCATTGAGACATGAGAGGCAGTGTGCTTGAAGTTTAACAAGGCCTACCCGGTACTACAAGTACTTGACTTACCCCTTAGAACAAAGCTAGTCATCTTGGAATTCACACTAGATAAATCCTATTGTCAAGAATGCACAATAACAATAAGACCTGTCTTGAATTTCACAGAACACAGTCTCTCAATGAAAGTGGGTCATATGATAGTCAAATATGTTCTTGTGTGTGTTCCAAAATAGGATTATGGATATTCCACAACAGTAAATAGGAAGGTAGACTTTGAGAGTATTATTCGTCGGAACGCTACACAGGAAGACCAAGAAATGAATAGAATGAAGAGAAAGTTTTGACAGATGATTTATTTTTCCATCCAATGCGAAGTCCAACGATAAAATCGATCGTGGAATGCTAATAACGCCCAGGGAGATAACGGTTACATGCCTGGGTTTTAATTGGCAAGATCTGGGACACCAGTCAGTAATTGCACAGATAGTTACACTCTTGAATCATATTTTGCAATTTAGCCAAGGCTATTTACCTTATGAATCAGTCATTAATGTCAGTATTTGTGGCCAAAAATGAAAATACCACAGTGAACGACAAATTGGTTGTCCGGGCGCCCGGGACAACTGATTTTCCCAAACGGACAAGCCATTTCCTGCGATCAGTTGTCCGTGACAACTGCCCCCTGAGAGCAACTTTATCATGAAATGCTTTAAATCTAGGCCTGCGGGCAATCAACATTTGATACGGACAACCAAATTCTGGAATTCAGGTTGTCCGTGGACAACCACCCAAAAAAACGATTTGTCGTTCTCTGTACCAAGAGTGACTGGGACTCACTGAGTGATTTGTGTGTTGGATCACTGGATAAAATGCAGCAGGGATCAAAAGTGAGGGATGATAAAAACGACTTTATCGAGCTGTGCAATGGAGTGACTGCAGCAGTGCCAGTGTAACATCTCTCAGCATTTCTGTGTGTGAATGTTCGCCCTCACTGTATTGCCCTATTGGACAGCAATGAACTCTCTATCTACTGTCACTATGTTCTCAATACAAAGAAGGAAACACTGAAAAATGGCGAACATTGGCAGATGTTACACCAGTACTCATTAAAATTTTCCAAGCAGCAACAAATTGAACAATTTGTAAAGATAGGACAACACTCATACAAATTTCTCTTTCAAGAATGCACCACTGAGCAAAATCCTGCCAGAAAACAATGGCAAGAACAGCAATGATAAACAAAGCCAAACAGAGCCAGCAAAGACGAGACAGTGTATGCATGCGTATGATACCAACCTCTGTTTCTCCTTGTCACTCCAGGCATTGTTGGGCCAGGCCCGTGCATTGAACCACCTGGTTGCTTGGCTAGCACGTTCTTTAGTTCCTTCACGTGAGAGCCTTCCTTTTTATGAGCGTCATCCTTTTTGTGGTGGCCGTGAGATGCATCCTCCTTCTTGTGTCCGTGGGCAAGGTTGTCTCTTTTGTGCAAGTTCTCTTCTTTAGGTTCCTGAAAAATACAACACAAGGACCAAACCATCAGTTTTACAATATTTTTGGAAGCCTCGTCACAGAGCAACAACTGGCACATCTGAATCGAATTGGCGGTCTTCAGCAAATAAGAAACTCGTGTCAACTTACAATCACTTTGACAAAGTTATCCGGGAATACGCCAGTCTTGCCATTCAATTCACCTTCCCACCAACCACCATTCTGCCGCAGGACATTTTTTATGATGTCGCCAGTACGAAGAGTCAATTCATCTTTTTCCTCAGCATCGTAATCGAACTCGACCAGGGCCTCCACTCTGTCCCCTGCAAAAAATGATCATGCATTATTTAGGTGCTAGTATGTTAAACAAAAATACACGAAAATCTCTAAAGTGATTGGGAACCTGGTGTCATTTTTACAACATCTTTATCTGCCTTGCGTTGTACTTGTTATGGCGTACGGTACCCACAGACCTTGCCGTTTGACGGGCGCGATTTTGCATGCACCTCGCAAACAACAGAATTTCTATTGTTTGCGAGGTGCATGCAAAATCGTACCCGTCAAACGGCAAGGCCTGTACCCAAGACATATGCCGCAACAAATGGTAGATGTAACACTGCTGCAGTGCTAACACTCAAAAGGGATGAAACATGACGAATCCGTGACACTGATTACTGACGGATACGAGCCCGCCGGGTCCAGGAGACCCCAGCCAGACGAGCCAGAACAATGCCCATGATTATGAAGGATGACTGATCACTTATAATGACACATCACAGAGTCTAAGACAGATCCAATTATTCATCAGATAGGCAAGGCATGAGGATGTGATTCAATTGTTATGGCTACCGGCCTATTACTTATATAGCCTAAATCTATCAGATTTCACTTCAAGTTAAGATTCCTAGATTTCCAATGAGTCACGGCCACACTAATGACAATGTCAATGACTGACAATAAAATACCCGGTACATAGGCTGATGAATACCGGGAAGCTTTCTTCTTCTAGCATAGCAGCTCCTGACACCAACGGAAGAAGTACCGGTATACAATTCCCTGTACTGTACATAATGTAGGCCCGATGTCAGTATTAACTCTAATGAACCCTATCCTGATTATCACAATACAGCACATGTAAGCTAGATGGTCCTTCTGAATAGTGTCAGCAACAAATTTTAGCATCAGGCAGCGTAAGCAACTTAAACCTACTTCACACTGCAGGTGCGGTGCGATTCGCGCCTGATTGTTTCCACTGTTATGCCTATAGCTGTTCACACTTGCGATGCGGTAAGAAGGCTGTAATCCTTTGTTTAGATCGCGCCGCGTCGTACCGCACCTGCAGTGTGAACTAGGCTTTAACTGGCGTCAGCAAGATTTTGTATGTTCAGGAAGGCTTTGTGGACACTGAAATACCGATTGGCATAGACTTTCAAGTTTTAACAATCACATCTAGGCCCCTAGCAGTAAAATAATGAGAAAATTAAAATCATTTGTTCAAAAAATTTTCCCAGCAAAACAGTGGTGCCGTGATGTGACTGTGGCGGCAAATGTTGGGACTAGAACTGGGCCTGTCTGAAGTGAAGATGAAGGGAGCACCAACTTTTTAAATGTTGCCGACGCTTCCTGATGCTAAAATCTATTGCTGACGCTATTTAGTAGGAGTGCCTATAGGTTACCAATTGCACAGGCCTACATTACAATGTGGGAGATATCCGCAAGAATACCAGGGAGGGAGGATTCTTCAGGCATGTCACTTGTCAGGAACCNGAGCAGATACTTGCGCAAATGGTTCTAAAGAAAATTGTTATCCTGATTGGGATAATTTCTCTACTTTGGGGTAAAAAAACTTCTCTCGATGAGGAGAATTCTCCAGAAGTGGGGAATTTCTCCATTTCGGGAGTTTGAGTCCTCACTGCTTAGGCACTTTGACGACTTAGGAATGGCGACTTAGCGAAGGTCACTTCCTTAATGGCAAATATCATTACAAGAAATTGGGACCCTTTCAGCTGTGTCGACTTAAACACTTTGGCGGGTTAGGCACCGGCGACTTACGCGAGGTTTACTGTAGTAGTAGTGCATTGCAGTGCAGTGGTATGTGCTGCAGCACAGTGCATTTCTTCATGTGCATTTTGTAGTGCATTTTCATGCGACTGATGCAGAAGCCCGGAGAAGCGTCAGTGACGACCTAACATTCTGTTGTTTTCTCACGGATTGAAAGCCTATGAAGAACAAAGCTTCCATAAAACGCACCCATGATGAGACCGACTTTCTATCCTGCTTGTTTAGCACATCCAAATCGAAAAGGTTTTGAAGAATTATTGGCAAACTTCCTGCATTTGGCAGAACTCGGGCACAAAATGGCCGCCTTGATTGCCAAAAGCGCCTCCTAGCGGTTACCAAGTGACACACGGCACGCTGGCTTCTTTTCCCGCCAAAAGTGGAATTGCGATCGTGGTCGCGAAAGGCTTTCAAGTTGGCCAGCAGTCCACTAGTCATGGTAGTAGGTACTCTAAAGGCGACCCAAAAGGGCCTAGTTAATGATTTTGAACGTTTTTTTACCCGGTCCCAGAAGGTCATGAAGGTCCCAGCCATGACATGTGACGACGTGGCGCGCAGGAGGCCTAACTGTGACGTCAATCACCGCATCTCATGACGTACTCCAAAATCCTTAGTGACCGCCTTGGATGCCAGCCAGACCACTTTTTTCACAACGATGAAAATGTCCTGTATTTTGGATAGGAAAGTTAAATAAAAGGAGAGAAATTATCTGTAGAGCGTGCCTCATTGGCCGCAAAACCGAAAGATGTCGACCAGCGTTGACACCCCGATTTCCCCTGGTCAATCCGGTCGCAGGTGAGTGCCACAGGCCTCAGGTAGCCTAAACATGGTAGGGGGACGGCGCACACTGGCGATTTTTCGAGCGATTTTCCAGGCGACCGGCCGCTTGCGACCACAGGCGACTGAACATATTTTTAGTTTTTTTCGTTTTTGTTGACTCGTTTGCAACAAATGCTTCCTTGGACGATCAGTCACTGATCGACCTCAAAAGGTACTTATCGCATGCGACGTAGTAGTCGCATCGGTAGTCGCCCTCATTTTAGTCGAAGGTGTGCGGAGATTTGGGAAAGATTGATGTGGCGCTCAAATATGGCACGCCGTTTGCTTCAGAAATTTGGAAAGTTGGAAATCTTTTTGAAAGCAAAGAAGTAGGCCCTAAAATTTATTTTCTACACCTTCAAAATATTTTGAAAATGAGCCGCATAAGTTGATGTCATGCGGCGAATCTTCACCAAGTCGAAATTTTTTTCTGGTTGAAATAACAACAGGTATCGAAGTTTCGACTTAGTTTGTCTTTCAAACGTGTTTCGTACATTTTTGGAACAGGTCAATTTTCACATTTCGACGTCTATTTCTTTTTGGGTTTGGTATTGAAGGTTTCGAACATATTGAAGTGGTGATGAAAATAGGATTTATTGCCTTGAAAAGATTCCATCTTTCAAATTTATGAAGCAAACGGCTTGTCATACTCAAATTCATCGCCGCGAACTTTTACATTTCCTAAATTATCGTTTCAGTGCAATGAAAGTCCCTCCAGTGGGAGGAAGATCTTGGGGCACTGAGATGACCAAATATGGAGGAATCGGGCCGTTACCCTTCCTAGGCAAGGTGAAGGTCAGGGACCTGCCTGTGCCTAGGAGCCATCGCCACTTCGGCTGCGGCGTCAATAACTACCGGTAGTAAGTTTCAGGATACAGAAAAGCACAAAATTGACACACAAAATGATAATAAGCAAGAAGTCAATCTCCAGAATTCAGAATTTTCGACCCCAACCGGGGTCTTTTTCAAGTGGAACTTTACAATCTGAAACTCTAGAAAAGACTCAAAGTTTCAGTAAGTTTCAGAATTATTAGTAAGTTTAGTAAGTTTCAGAATTATTATGGTCGATTGTGACTGGCTTTTGACTGAAGTGTTTATTTTTAAAAGTTGGGACAATATTGCCAGCAGCTTAATTCCACCACCGTGATGCCCTGTGTACAATTAATTTTCTATCTCCATCTTTTTCAAGTGAAGCTGTTCTGCAACCATACAACCTGACGTCACTTCGGCTCAGCGAGGGTCGGATGAACGACCAACTGTAAGTGCACGAAAAGGAGAGGGTAGAAATAAGCGGTAAAATAGCGCTATTGGTGTTACTCAAATACAAGTTCAATCAGAGTTGACTCTCGGCTTAAAATAATAGGAAACTACGATTGACATACAGATATTCATCCGCTGTTAATCTTATTTAAGATTTTTTAAAATTTACATTTTGGAAAAATTGATATTTCATCTGATTGTTCCGCCGTACTGTATTCATTTCCACTGTTTTGACTTCAGTCTTGCGCGTCTCACGCACCTCATTGTTCAATCTTTATCTGTTATTAATTGTATGATAGGGGGAGACGATTTAGACTCCCCTTCTAAAAATGCTTTTAGGTGAGCACAATGGTCCCTGGATTATTAAACAATAACACCAGGTGAGCTATATATCGATAGCGTCGTTCGTCGTCGACCACTTTCCGTTGCGCCGCCCTTCTGAAGTTAGCGTATCGGAACACTAAATTGGTGTTGTACTCAGATGATAAGTTCGCTCAAACACTGACTCTCGGCTTGAAAATATAAGAATGTTACCATCAAAATATAGATACTTATAACAGCAATAAACTTATAAATGTGAATCATTCATTTCAATTGTGGAAAAATTGATACCGGTGTTTTAATTTTTAACAGTTCCGCGCTGCAACGAGTGGTCTAATTACATGTATAGTCTCGCGCAACCAAAACCCTCAAACGAATCAGCCATGCGTGCATCACTCGCCAGGCGCAGGGACTGCGTCACTGAGTCAACTTGGATTGCAATATCTCCGCGTCAGCGTCGGGCGGTCCCCACGAACTCCAATCCCGTTGAGAGGGACGATAATTCACTTCCATTCACTTCTGGGATCTAGGCCTACTAGAAAGTGCCTGAGGAAATTTGCGAAATTCGGAGAGATGACTTTACTGTGCTTTTACTACCCGCGATCTGGGAATGGGGGCGGCACTGATAACCTTTATCTCTGTTAGTATCCCCCAAACAATATGAGACCCAAGAGCTGAGGAGACCTTTCAAAAAAATGTCATTTGTTTTTCTAGTAAAAAAAGACAGTCTTAAACGTCGTGTCACGTCGTCGTATTGCTAGCACGCCGCGTTCCACATACTAATTCATCACATATGAATAAAGACTAGTAAATGCTTTTACTTGAATTTTGTTACACAAATGTACAGGCAATGCTGTACAAGTCTTCATTCATATGACGCTGACACTATTCTCAGTCATCACACCGGTGGAGCGAAGCGAATGAAGTAGACAGGTGTACGCCTCTATTATATTCTTTGATCTCATTCAGAGGAGACCCGAGGGTCTCCCCTTTCAAAAAAAGTTGTCATTTGTTCTTCTAGAAAAAAAGACGGTATTTAACCGTCGGGTCACGTCGTCGTAACGCTACCATCCCGCGTTCCGCATACTAATTCATCACATTGGAAGACTTTCTTGGTGTTGTCCTCAGATTTTAGTTCAGTCAAAGATGACTGCCGGACTTGAGATTAATAAACACTAGCGTCGATATACAGATATCAATATCTGCAGTAATCTTATTTATGTATTTTTTGGATTTACATTTTGAAAAAAATGACATATTGATTTTAGCCTTGTGCTGATGTATGTGGTTGCTGAACATGTGCTGTGCCTTTCGGGACGGTAATTGATTTTCTATCTTATTTTCTGCAGGCTTCCACCGGTTTGTGTAGCCTAGTTCCACGTACCCCAAACTGGTGTGGTTTTTGAGCCCGTGCTTTAAAAAAACCGCCACGCGCTTACACCAATTTTCAACACATTTCATTGCGGCTCAAATTTCGCGGGATATTTGGTTTATAGCGCATGCGCAATACGCAACACACCTACCGCGCCATCTGTCGCCGGGTTTTTATAACTTAATTTTACGCACCTAACGCGATTCGTTGACGCATGCGACAAAGCCTTTGTTATTTCCCAAAATTCAAAACGCCGCCCTTGCGGTTGTTGCCAGCAAAACATTTTTTTGGCAACATGACTTTTCTGAAACCTGGCTTCAGATTTGCTCAAAAACGATGTTTCCGCACAACGACATAAGGACGTGGACCAGCCTGGCGAATGATGCACGCATGTCTGATTCGTTTGCATTGAGGGTTTTAATTAGACCAATCGTTGCAGCGTGGAAGTGTTAAAAATTTAAAATGCTGGTGTCAATTTTTCCATAGTTGAAATTAATGATTTATATTTTTGAGTTTATTACTGTTATAATTTTCTGTATTTTGATGGTAACATTCTTATATTTTCAAGCTCAGAATCAAATTGCGTTTTGGTGCCGCAGAGATCCCCTTTAAAGCTTCCAAAGTGCCGCATGCGGCACTCTGTTCATTTTTCCTTGGTGCTGCCAAAATATTTTTAGGTGCCGTCGGCGGCTCTTGGTGCCGCGTTTGGACATGGCTGTAAAGGCGACCCAAAAGGGCCTAGTTAGGCCTAATGATTTTGAACGTTTTTTTACCCGGTCCCAGACAGAAGGTCCCAGCCATGACATGTGACGACGTGGCGCGCAGGAGGCCTAACTGTGACGTCAATCACCGCATCTCATGACGTACTCCAAAATCCTTAGTGACCGCCTTCATGGCCTTGGATGCCAGCCAGACCACTTTTTTCACAACGATGAAAATGTTCTGTATTTTGGATAGGAAAGTTAAATAAAAGGAGAGAAATTATCTGTAGAGCGTGCCTCGCGTTGGCCGCAAAACCGAAAGATGTCGACCAGCGTTGACACCCCGATTTCCCCTGGTCAATCCGGTCGCAGGTGAGTGTCTCAGGCCTCAGGTAAACATGGTAGCCTAGGCCTAGGGCAGCGCACACTGGCGATTTCGTCGAGCGATTTTCCAGGCGACCGGCCTTGCGACCACCAGCGACTGAACATATTTTTAGTTTTTTTTTCGTTTTTGTTGACTCGTTTGCAACAATGCTTCCTTGGGCGATCAGTGATGTCGCGGATGACATCACTGATCGACCTCAAAGGTAGGCTACTTATCGCATACGAGTAGTCATGGACAGGTAGTCGCATCGGTAGGCCTAGTCGCCCTCATTTTAGTCGCAGAGTGTGCGGTGATTTGGGAATGAGGTTGATGTGGCGCTCAAATATGGCAAGCCGTTTGCTTCATAAATTTGGAAATTTGGAAAAGCAAAGTAGGCCCTAAAACTTATTTTCTACACCTTCAAAATATTTTGAAAATGAGCCGCATAAGTTGATGTCATGCGGCGAATCTGGTTGAAATATTAAACAACAGGTATCGAAATTTCGACTTGAAGTTTGTCTTTCAAACGTGTTTCGTACATTTCGAACAGGTCAATTTTCACATTTCGACGTCTATTTCTTTTTGGATTTGATATTAAAGGTTTCGAACATGAAGTGGTGAAGAAAATAAGTTTTATTGCCGTGAAAAGATTCCAACTTTCAAATTTATGAAGCAAACGGCTTGCCATACTCCGAATTCATCGCATAACTTACATTTCCTAAATTATCGTTTCAGTGCAATGAAAGTCCCTCCAGTGGGAGGAATATCTTGGGGCACTGAGATGACCAAATATGGAGGAATCGGGCCGTTACCCTTCCTAGGCAAGGTGAAGGTCAGGGACCTGCCTGTGCCTAGGAGCCATCGCCACTTCGGCTGCGGCGTCAATAACTACCGGTAGTAAGTTTCAGAATTATTATGGTCGATTGTGACTGGCTTTTGACTGAAGTGTTTATTTTTAAAAGTTGGAACAATATTGCCAGCAGCTTAATTTCAGCACCGTGATGCCCTGTGTACCAATTAATTTTCTATCTCCATCTTTTTCAAGTGAAGCTGTTCTGCAACCATACAACCTGACGTCACTTCGGCTCAGCGAGGGTCGCATGAACGACCAACTGTAAGTGCACGAAAAGGAGAGGGTAGAAATAAGCGGTAAAAATAGCGCTAAATTGGTGTGACTCAAATATCAACTTCAATCAGAGATGACTCTCGGCTTAAAATAATAGGAAACTACGATTGACATACAGATATTTATCCGCAGTAGGCTAATCTTATTTAAGAATTTTTAAAATTTACATTTGGGAAACAGGCGCAGATCCAAGGGGGCGCACCTGGCGCATGCCCGGCCAACAAATCTGTAAAATTGACAGTGAAATTCTGAAATTTGAAATTCACCGCAGATTTCAATGTTTCTAGCACAGTGCGCCCCCTCTTTTCCGAAATCGTGGATCCGCCCCTGGGAAAAATTGATATTTCATCTGATTTTTCGGCCGTACTGTTTTTAGTTCCTCTGTTTGTTTTTTGACTTCAGGCTTGCGCATCTCGCGCGCCTCATTGTTCTATCTAATATCTGTTATTAATTGTATGATGGGGGAGTCGATTTAGACTCCCCTTCTAAAAATGCTTTTAGGTGAGCACAATGGTCCCTGGATTATTAAACAATAACACCAGGTGAGCTATATATCGATAGCGTCGTTCGTCGTCGACCACTTTCCGTTGCGCCTCCCTTCTGAAGCTAGCGTATCGGAAAAGTAGATTGGTGTTGTACTCAGATAATAAGTTCGCTCAAACACTGACTCTCAGCTTGAAAATATAAGAATGTTACCATCAAAATGCAGATACTTATAACAGCTATAAACTTATAAATGTAAATCATTAATTTCAATTGTGGAAAAATTGATACCGGTGTTTTAATTCTTAACAGTTCCGCGCTGCAATGAGTGGTCTAATTACATGTATAGTCTCACGCAACCAAAAACCCTCGAACGAATCAGCCATGCGTGCATCACTCGCCAGGCGCAGGGACTGCGTCACTGAGTCAACTTGGATTGCAATCTCCGCGTCAGCGTCGGGCGGTCTCCACGAACTACAATCCCGTTGAGAGGGACGATAATTCACTTCCATTCACTTCTGTGATCTCTAGGCCTACTAGAAAGTGCCTGAGGAAATTTGCGAAATTCGGAGATGACTTTACTGTGCTTTTACTACCCGCGACCTGGAATGGGGGCGGCACTGATAACCTTTATCTCCGTTAGTATCCCCCAAACAATATGAGACCCGAGAGCTGAGGAGACCTTTCAAAAAAATGTCATTTGTTTTTCTAGTAAAAAAAGACAGTCTTAAACGTCGTGTCACGTCGTCGTATTGCTAGCACGCCGCGTTCCACATACTAATTCATCACATATGAATAAAGACTAGTAAATGCTTTTACTTGAATTTTGTTACACAAATGTACAGGCAATGCTGTACAAGTCTTCATTCATACGACGCTGACACTATTCTCAGTCATCACACCGGTGGGGTGGGGTGGGGTGGAGCGAAGCGAATGAAGTAGACAGGTGTACGCCTCTATTCTTTGAACTCATTCAGAGGAGACCCGAGGGTCTCCCCTTTCAAAAAAAGTTGTCATTTGTTCTTCTAGATAAAAAGACGGTATTTAACCGTCGGGTCACGTCGTCGTAACGCTACCATCCCGCGTTCCGCATACTAATTCATCACATTGGAAAAGTTTCTTGGTGTTGTCCTCAGATTTTTAGTTCAGTCAAAGATGACTGCCGGAATTGAGATTAATAAAAACTAGCGTCGATATACAGATATCAATATCTGCAGTAATCTTATTTATGTATTTTTTGGATTTACATTTTGAAAAAAATGACGTATTGATTTTAGTCTTGTGCTGATGTGGTTGCTGAACATGTGCCTTTCGGGACGGTAATTGATTTTCTATCTTATTTTCTGCAGGCTTCCACCGGTTTGTGTAGCCTAGTTCCACGTATCCCAAACTGGTGGGGTTTTTGAGCCCGTGCTTAAAAAAACCGCCACGCGCTTTAACACCAATTTTCAGTACATTTCATTGCGGCTCAAACTTCGCGGGGTTTTTGGTTTATAGCGCATGCGCAATATGCAACACACTTACCGCGCCATCTGTCGCCGGGTTTTATAACTTAATTTTACGCACCTAACGCGATTCGTTGACGCATGCGACAAAGCCTTTGTTATATTCCGCCGCACTGCACCCAAACAGAGCTTTTGACGCATGCGTTGCCCTATCACATGCGATTCGCGTTAGGTGTGTCCCTACCCTTTCCCCGGCTTGTTTGACTTCAGTCGCGCATCCGCGCCTCATTGTGCAATCTTTATCAGTTATCTGTTATTAATTGTATGATCAGGGGAGGCGATTTAACCTCCCCTTCTAAAAATGTTTTTAGGTGAGCACAATGGTCCCTGGATTATTAAACAATAACACCAGGTGAGCTATATATCGATAGCGTCGTACGTCGTCGCCAACGTTAAGTTGCGCCACCTTTCTGAAGTAATCGTATCGGAAGACTAAATTGGTGTTGTGCTCAAACATTTAGTTCACTCAAACGTGATTCTGAGCTTGAAAATATAAGAATGTTACCATCAAAATACAGAAAATTATAACAGTAATAAACTCAAAAATATAAATCATTAATTTCAATTATGGAAAAATTGATACCAGCATTTTAAATTTTTAACACTTCCACGCTGCAACGATTAGTCTAATTAAAGCCCTCAATGCAAACGAATCAGACATGCGTGCATCATTCGCCAGGCTGGTCCACGTCCTTATGTCGTTGTGCGGAAACATCGTTTTTGAGCAAATCTGAAACTAGGTTTCAGAAAAGTCATGTTGCCAAAAAAATGTTTTGCTGGCAACAACCGCAAGGGCGGCGTTTTGAATTTTGGGAACTAACTTTATCATTGGACGCCGATGGACGCAACAACTGAGCTTTGTACAGGAGAATGGGTGAGGATGTACAGCTAACTTTTGAACGGTTTGATTTACATCCCATAAATGTATTACCAACAGATAGAAATATGGTGCCTCTCAATCCGATAGGCATAGTCTCAATGGTTTTCAGTTGTTATTTAATAAGCGACGACGTTTTTATATAAATTAACACAAAAATGGGTCGAAACATTGCCAATACGCAACAAAAGATCGAGCAATCAGTAGCGACCTCAGAATGCGTTTTGGGGGTCCCCGTCAAAAATTAGAGCTGACACCCTCATACGGGAGGCAATCTCATCACGAGCCTACACCGATACAGCTCAGGAAATGCAGAACGCATCTTAATATTCTTTGAGCTCATTCAGAGGAGACCCCAAAGGCCTCCCCTTTTAAAAATCGTCAAGGTCAATACTTTGATTTAAGACGGTGTCTGTCTACCGTCTGTCACACCTGTAAAGCCATGCCGCGTTCCGCATTCTAATTCACCATATTGGAAGACTTTCTTGGTGTTGTCCTCAGATATTTAGTTCAGTCAAATATGACTGCCGGACGTGAGATTAATAAAAACTAGCGTCTACATGCAGATATCAATACCTGCCGTAATCTAATTTATGTACTTTTTTATTTACATTTTTTAAAACAATAATATATCAATTTTATTCCTGTGCTGATGTGGATGCTGAACAGGTGCCTTTCTGGAAGATAACAATTGTCAATTTAATGCGCATCTACGTATACATGTATATACTAATATAGTCGATGTAGTATTTTTCCGCAAGCCAAGCCCCCCGCACGCGAATTTTTTTTCCCACATGAGTTCGGGACACCAACCCTATCTCATTGCATACACTACAGCCAATCAGGGCTGTTGTTGACGTAAACATGGTGGAGCACGTGTACATTCGGAAAATCTGGCACAGTTTCAAGCTCTACGTTGAGAATGAGCACGTGTGCATGGTTCCCCTGCTTGTTGACTTCAGTCCTTCTGACTGCGTATGGGCAAACTTCTTTGATTGCAATATCCAAGTCAGCGTCATGCATGTATTATTTTGGAAAAAATAATATTTTATCTGACTGTCTGTTCGGTCGTAACGTTACTGTTTTCTTAACAGTCCCGTGCTTGTTTTTAATTTAGGCTTGGGCGCCTCATTTTTCAATCTGTATCTCTTATTATTTGTATGATCAGGGGAGACGATTTAGATTCCCCTTCTAAAAATGCCATTATAAGTGAGCACAATGGTCCCTGGATTATTAAACAATAACACCAGGTGAGCTATCCATCGATAGCGTCGTACGTCGTCGCCAACGTTAAGTTGCGCCACCTTTCTGAAGTAACCGTATCGGAAGACTAAATTGGTGTTGTGCTCAAATATTTAGTTCACTCAAACATGACTCTCAGCTTGAAAATATACGAATGTTATCATCAAAATACAGATACTTATAACAGCAATAAACTTAAATATGTGAATCATTAATTTCAATTGTGGAAAAATTGATACTGGCATTTTTAATTTTTAACCTTGCACGCTGTGATTGATTGGTCTACGGTAATTACATTGTGTCCACACAGGTTGCGCAAGACTGCTGTTGAGACTGCTTTGCACAGACCTGTGTATGACCTGTGTCCGCGCGCGGCGCATCACACAAAAATTTGTTAGTTTCTAAATACGCGAACCGCATCACATCTTGAACTGGGTGATCACGTGATCTACTCCGCCACGAAAGTAGATCCTAGGAAAATAGCGATATGAGGCTTATTTCGTGCAGACTTTGCAAATAATTGACCGATATGTCATTTCTGATGACAAATTGCCATAGACATGACATTATCGAGACGAAAAGGATGATATTGGATGACCCCATCTGGTTCTCACCAGTCTATCTGTCCTGACGGTCATCTAGCCTGGTTCGAATCCACCACATTTCCCGTTTCTGAGGTGGTGACAGCCTCAGCCAATCATCGGGGCACGAAGGAAAATCGACGCGCCAATCAAAATCCGTGTTACAAATTCGAGCGTGAAGAGCAAAGAAAGTGTCCAACGGTGATTTGTTTCGCAAGTTNTCTTTCATTTCATTCAGAGGAGAACCAAAGGTCTCCCCTTTCAAAAAAACGTCATTTGTTTTTCTGGTTTAAAAGACGGTCTGAACCGTCGTCGTCGAATTGTCAGCACGCCGCGTTCCGCATTCTAATTTATCACATTGGAACACTTTCTTGGTGTTGTTCTCGTCAGATATTTAGTTCAGTCAAAGATGGCTGCCTGACTTGAGATTAATAAAAACTAGCGTCGATATACAGATATCGATATCTGCAACAATCTTATTTATGTGTTTTTTAACTTGCGTTTTGAAAAAAATGATATCGATTTTATTCCTGTGTTGACGTAACTGCTGAACAGGTGCCTTTCGGGAGGATAATTATTGATTTTTCTTCCTTTTTTTCTGTAGGCTTCCACCGGTTTGTAAAGTTACCATCGAGTAAGTATGTAGCAGGGCCTTGGGATCAACGCCGTTTCACTGGCCCGTCTACAGGGTGTAACAAGAGCAGCTGGTCATGAATAACAGGCCCACCCTCATGCCCTATACATTCGTTCGAATTCGGGAAAATGTGCAGTGTACAATAGGTGATGGAGGATTTTCCGCAAGCCCCAGCCCACCCCAACTCCACTGACCCCGCACCCACACGCCTGCCTATGACCTAAAATGGCGAATACTGAAAAACGTGCTATTTATGCCGATTTCTGTCGCAAAATGGCAAAAAAGAGGTCTTTCGCCCCCCTCCGCCCCCGACCAAAAAACACCTAGCTACGGCCCTGATATCATAGGTAGGGCTGGCATCAGTCCTATGATGAACACGTTGGCCTCGTCACGGTGTAAACGCTGCGTTGCCATGACAACTGGATGTCGGTCAAATTCCTGTATCTTTCAGTCCTCAGAAGTGTCACGTAGGCTCGATCCTTGAGGATGTACCCTACGCAACCCATACCGAGAGGACAGAGATGTTTCCAAAGGGTCTAAATGAGGGCAATGGTGAGCATCATGCAGAATTCGCCGTGTGGTTCATCGATGTTCGTTCAGCTATCGGCCCCAGTGCTTGCCTGCAGCTGATGATCGGAGTGTTTCCGCCTGAGAGTACTAAGGGTACCCTCAAAGGAACATGGCCATTTTCTTTAATTTCATGTTTTTTTTGTTGATTTTGAAGAAATTGGTAGGCCTACCCTCAAAAAATTTCTGGCAGAGACCCTGGAACGCGATCGTGTCTAGCGACACTCCGACCTTTCAACCTTTTTGCCCCTCTCATTCAAACGTCGGGTTTGTCGGAGACAAACTCTCCTGCAGTGTCATGATGTCAATCATGAAGCCAGTACTGGAGAAAGGCGACTGAACAGAGGTGTCAGTCTGGTTTCCTCCTGCATTATTGATTCCCACCATTTTGATTTTTCAGAGGGCCTGACCCGGTTTCCTCTCGCCAAAGCTACGCGCGATGATCTCGCCGAGTACAGAAAGAAGCTCTATAATGCCTCGACATACGGGGTCACGTGGCCACGAGAGCAAGACCAGTGTAACGATGGTAACGGAGAATCTCAAACCATGCGAAGCAGTCTGAAATTCCCACAGACTGCAAAAATTCCTTTTGTCAACCGGACGGAGTCGTCCAGTTCGACTCGATCAAAGGATGGCTGTACGACGAAGAGGGTCCGTTTTGCCGACCAGGACAGCAGTTGTGTTGACGAACTACCGGTACGTCATGCACCGCGAGGTAGAGGGAGAAGGGTGGGAGGTTTGGCACCGTGTTGGCCCCCGGCTGCTTATCTTCTCGACAAGACATTTCAAATAAAGGAAGACCTGGAGAGATTTCCCGTCAAAAAATCCAACAATTCCGATCAGGTTAAGCCTCTCCGTGCCGTCACGGGCCAAGAAGATGCACCGGGTAAGCCTATCCTGTTTCCTGGAATAGAAAGGCCTACCGGAAAACAAAGTGAGCATCATTGTACTAGGTGTGGAGGAGGGAGGCGCCCATCCAGTACATCCTGTGCCTGCTGCGACAAGGCTGGGCCCGGGGAACAGAATTGCGGAACTGATGGCTACGGTATACCGCTGACCTGCGTGTGTAAACGATGGTCGACATTCGAAGACTGGAAGGAACGAATTCGACGTATAGGCCTATACAGAACAATTAATACATCGACCTATGTTTGTGAAACACCACAACCGGATCTGCCACAAACTTTGAACGAAGACGCTGTGGAAGAAAAGGAAGGACAATCTGAAGGAGAGGTACAGGAAGAAGTCACAGACGGCAACGCCTCAGCAGACGATAACGACGAGAGCGAAACCGATGATCGAGACGCCGAGGACCGTCAAGCATCCGCATCCGTGTACACAGCCCATTTACGATTACCAAGACAACCGTTTCCGAGCAACCCCTTGTTTCAAAAGGCTGAAATTCAACCGATGCCCCTCCCGCCCATTCCGCTATGTGAGTGTCTCGTTCGGTGCGGTGACCGAATCCCGTGTCGACTCGGACTGAGTTTCAAGACAAAGGCTTCCGAACGGTAAGTCCGCGACTTCTGGGTAAAACTTTCGATGCACAATGCAGGTGTAATGAAATCTAATGTTCCCGATACCAGATGTCCGCTTCTTTTGTTCAGGGGGCATCTCGTGACAGAATAGCTGACCCTTATTCCGTCAGAATCTTTTGTTGTGGGACATATCATATCGGGGTACATGACATTCACCGGTAGCAAAACCTTTTCAAGCTATACCGGGTAGGCTACCATCATGGACGGATCGCCGGGAGTCATATAGTAAAAGAGAAGTCTGGTGTCTTTTTCAGATTCTACGCCGTGCATCCGGATCCCATCCCTGACCTCAGACGTTCACACAATGAAAGGAAAAGATATTTCTTCTATGGATATCATGCGTCTGCATTCAGAGGCTGAAAACGCGGGAGAACATTCTGATATACATGTATATAAGACTAGTGGCTTCAGACACTTTTCCACTTCTCAACGCACATTTTAGGCATAGGCCATTAATTACAGATTCCCCTTTGTTTTCCTCCTACTACTAATTCGTCTTTCCTTTCTTGTCACTGATTGAGAGAAAGGCCATTTTTCGACATCCGGAGGAAGTTCGACAGCTGAGCGCCATAATAGGCCCACGATGGTATTGATGGAATATCTCTTTATGTACTGACAATATCGGGCAAACTGCATCCTCTCAACACAGCATCCTGAAAATATCAGCGCTCACACCCGACAATCGCACAGTTAGTATGCGATGATGGAGGAGGGAGCAAGAGCGAGCTGTTTTCTCCCGCGAAACGTTCTCCTTGACATACAAATAAATGAGATGTTGCAGGGCCTAGTTACGGTGGCCCATACATGCCATGCATATATTTTTATCCGCATTACAAAATTCTGAACATTATTGTATTTTTTCTTACATTTCCACCCGGGTGGAAAACATTTCCACCCGGGTGGAAAACATTTCCACCCGGGTGGAAAACAATATTTTTCACCTGGGTGAAAATGTTTTCCACCCGGGTGGAAATGTTTTCCACCCGGGTGGAAATGTTTTACACCAGGGTGGAAATGTTTTCCACCCGGGTGAGAATGTTTTCCACCCGGGTGAAAATGTTTTCCACCCGGGTGGAAATGTTTTCCACCCGGGTGGAAATTAGAGGAAAAATACAAATATGTTCAGAATATTTTAATGTGGATAAAAATATATACATGGCATGTTTGGGCCACCGTACCTAGTATCTGAACTGCAACTTCACGGTGTGCCTACCTTTCACAACGCAGCGGGCAACACAGATACAGAAGACAAAACCCACGTGTCTTTTTAACGAACGAACCGCCGAAGACAGCGCCTCCAAGGAGTTCACGGTTTCTAACGAATCGGTCCACTTAGTTGGTCATGTGACGTGAAAATGGCGGCGCCCATGAAATAGATTGGGAAAGCCATTAGTGGACTGCAAATCAACATTTTCACGCCCCAAACTTCTGTCATTACACTAATTGACACGAATGATAATCAAAAACATACATAGATGTAAGCCAAATGTGAATTTTACCAAAGAAATTCTTCTTACACGCAGAGACTAGAGTAGAGAGGATCTAACTGGTGGAGGGGGAGTCATCGCCCATCGCATCGGGTTGTTATAGGCTAACTAAATCATGAAATACTATCACCAGTCCACGGTGTATTGGAGGCTTTTTTCTGATACACACTACCGGTATCTATATATTTAGAACATAGTGTGTATCAGAAAAAATTAGCGCATAGATATAATAGTGCAGTGATAACACCTAGCCTAGAGAGAGACGCTAGAATTGGCGACATTGTTACAAAGGCCTAGGCCTAGTGGCGAGGCCTATAGATAGATGTGTACCGAATTTTGTAACCCATGTTTACGAGTGACGTGATGTCGTAGTGCATCGAACACATGCTGATGCATTGCGACGTCATCACGCCGCCGTGATGGTCCACAATTTATGGTATGGTACATGACTATAGCAGTCAGGAACTTTTGCCGCATCGGGAGGTGACCTCCCAATCGAAAAAACTCCCAGTCGGGAGGTAAATAACCCAATTGAGTTTTCGTTCACCTCCCAATTGGGATTTCAATGTTCTCTTCCCTTCCCAACTTTCATCAAATATTTGGGAAAATCAATGTCAACTCGGCCAGAAAATTTACTTCAATCAGAATTTTTTTTCACACAAACCTTGATCTTGGTTTCACGTTTTCCACTGATTACGACCATGCGCAAATGCGCGATGTGATGCGCAAATCAGTTCTTAGATTTTAAACTGCCTGATCGAGACATTCCTCCTGTTCGAGCAACAAAAAATTAGGCCTCGCGTACAACATAATATCCCGTTTCGGACACAACCTCCCAGTCGGGAGATGCAAAATCCCAATCGGGAGGTGACCTCCCGATGCGGCAAAAGTTCCTGACTGTATAGTGCTGCATCCAGTGGCTAAAACCTGCAATGATGCATTTTGTTTGAATCATGATGAAGGGTCTTGATTTAATGAAGTGGTGCGATCTTTGATATAAGACAACTTGATTTTGACAGTTCAATTCAAAAGGTAACTGGATGCCTCTATCAGAAGAAGCTGATTTTGAATTTGAAATAAATGTTTGATAAAATTGCCAAATTGCTAAAACAAATTTTTACTGCTTTCCCAGCTCTCAGGAATGCCGCAGATGAAAAGAAAAATTGGAGCTTTCAGGTGCCTATGCGCCAGCAGGAGCCTCCATGAAACATGGTCAATTGCATCTAACGGGCGGCTACTGCATACGTCAAAGATATCAAGGAAGGTACAGAGATTTCTGAATAAACTTTGCGGGAAGGAAGAGCTGACAGGGCGCCATTTCTGTGTGCACTGTATAGAGGAGGTACAATCCAGATACCCAGAAGAGACTTACACAGAAAGGCAGCCAGGAAAAACTGGTGGTGATCAGGCAAAAAGGGGGTCCGAAGGAACAGAAGCTTTGCTGGCAAAAAGGCAGCATCTGTCTGAAGAATATTGTTTCAGAAGTAAGCATATCCCAGCTGAGTGAAAAATTAGCTTTTTATCAAGATATTGAGAAATAGTTCAACAAGTTACAAGTTTAGGATGAGGCTTGCTTGGATGACAGGCAGGGTTGCATCCACTTTGTCACAGATTTTAGCAACACAATGCAAATGTTAGCAATGTCGCTAATTCTAACTTGGTCCCTGGTTAGTTGGTTCATCATGTCAACCTTGCAGAAGTGAAGAGGGCGTTTGTTTCCAGAGGCATTATTAGCGACCGCCATATTGTGGAGCGAAATGCATTCTGGGAACCAGTTTGAGATCGGTGCGAGGTACGATGCGCCATCTGTCGTGACAATGCGGTAATTATAGTCTCGCGCAACCCAAACCCTCAATGCGAAGGAATTGGACATGCGTGCATCACTCGCCTGGCGCAGGGGACTGCGTCTTGATTAACTTCGATTGTCAGCTTCATGCGGCCTGCACGAACGCGAGTCCAGTTGAGGGGATGATTGTAATGATATTTTTCCCTTTTGCCAATAAACATAAAGTCGTCTCCGAATTTTGTCTTTTACTTTGGGCCATATTCATAAAGGGTGTTTAGCCTAATCAGCGTACAACTTCTGCATTACACAGGTTAAAGCTATTGTTCTGCCTTCTGTATGCTGCCTGATCTCTGGCATTTTACCCACAAGATAATCACACGCGTCTAACTTTCATGCGTCTCAGTGTGGATGACAAAAGAAAGTGTTGGAGAAATTCTAGACAAGCCTGCTTGATCGTTTAACTTTTCCTTTGTGCTCTTGGACTTAAACGCAGGAATGTTGTACGCGTGTGATTATCCTATGGGTAAATGCCTCTGGTGAAGCACCATACAGACATCAGACAATAGTTTTCTAGGCCTATAACATGTGTAATGCAGAACTTGTACGCTGATTAGGCTAAACACCCTTTATGAATACGGCCCATGTTTACTACAAACTGTCGTTTTTTTTGTGCGCTGTGTTGGATGCCTCCCTTTCGCCAATGCCCAACAAAAGATCGAGGAATCAGCCGCGACCTGAGAATGGGGGAGGTACTGATAAACCTATCTCTCCGTTTTTGAGTCTCCACGAAACAATAAAAAAAGGCGGACACCCTTACATGAAGCGCGCCTCCTTTATTCTTTGACCTCTATTCTTTCATTTCAATCAGAGGAGAACCAAAGGTCTCCCCTTTCAAAAAAACGTCATTTGTTTTTCTGGTTTAAAAGACGGTCTGAACCGTCGTCGTCGAATTGTCAGCACGCCGCGTTCCGCATTCTAATTTATCACATTGGAACACTTTCTTGGTGTTGTTCTCAGATATTTAGTTCAGTCAAAGATGGCTGCCTGACTTGAGATTAATAAAAACTAGCGTCGATATACAGATATCGATATCTGCAACAATCTTATTTATGTGTTTTTTAACTTGCGTTTTGAAAAAAATGATATCGATTTTATTGCTGTGTTGACGTAACTGCTGAACAGGTGCCTTTCGGGAGGATAATTATTGATTTTTCTTCCTTTTTTCCTGTAGGCTTCCACCGGTTTGTAAAGTTACCATCGAGTAAGTATGCAGCAGGGCCTTGGGATCAACGCCGTTTCACTGGCCCGTCTACAGGGTGTAACAAGAGCAGCTGGTCATGAATAACAGGCCCACCCTTATAGCAATGCCCTACATTCGTTCGAATTCGGGAAAATGTGCAGTGTACAATAGTTGATGGAGGATTTTCCGCAAGCCCCACCCCACCCCAAACTCCACTGTCCCCGCACCCACACGCCTGCCTATGATACTGACCTAAAATGGCGAATACTGNCCCCCCCCCCCCCCCCGACCAAAAGAACACCTAGCTACGGCCCTGATATCATAGGCAGGGCTGGCATCAGTCCTAATGATGAACACGTTGGCCTCGTCACGGTGTGTAAACGCTGCGTTGCCACGACAACTGGATTTCGGTCAAATTCCTGTATCTTTCAGCCCTCAGAAGTGTCACGTTGGCTCGATCCTTGAGGATGTACCCTACGCAACCCATACCGAGAGGACAGAGATGTTTCCAAAGGGTCTACATGAGGGCAACGGTAAGCATGCAGAATTCGCCGAATGGATCAGCGATGTTCGTTCAGCCATTCTTGGCCCCAGTGCTTGCCTGCAGCTGATGACGGGCCGAGAGTGACCGGAGTGTTTCCGCCAGAGGGTACTAAGGATACCCGCGAAGAGGAACAGAAAATGGCCATTTTCCTTAATTTCATGGGGTTTTTGTTGATTTTGAAGAAATTAGTACCCTCAAAAAAATTTCTGGCAGAGACCCTGGTCAATCTGAACGCGATCGTAGAGACGCTCCAAGCTCCAAACTTTCAATGCCCTTTTTGCCCCTCTCATTGAAACGTCCCCTTATGAAAATCTTCATTTTACCATGGTAATTTCGCGCGGTAAAGGTCATTTTACCATGGTATACATGTAATTGGCTTTCACCATGGTAAACCTTCTTTTACCGTGAATCGGGTTTGTTCGGAGACAAACTCTCCTGCATGTCATGATGTCAATCATGAAGCCAGAAGTGGAGAGAGGCGACTGAACAGAGGTACTGGTTTCCTCCTACATTATTGATTCCCACCTTGGAGGATACTGTCAGTATAATTCCTCCAAGTTCCCACCATTTTCTTTTTTCAGACGGCCTGACCAGCTTTCCTCTCGCCAAAGCTACGCGCGATGATCTCGCCGAGTACAGAAAGAAGCTCTATAATGCCTCGACATACGGGGTCACGTGGCCACGAGAGCAAGACCAGTGTAACGATGGCAACGGAGAATCTCAAACCATGCGAAGCAGTCTGAAGTTCCCACAGACTGCAAAAATTCCTCAAGTCAACCGGGCGGAGTCGTCCAGTTCGACTCGATCAAAGGATGGCTGTACGACGAAGAGGGTCCGTTTTGCCGACCAGGACAGCAGTTGTGTTGACGAACTACCGGTACGTCATGCACCGCGAGGTAGAGGGAGAAGGGTGGGAGGTTTGGCACCATGTTGGCCCCCGGCTGCTTATCTTCTAGACAAAACATTTCAAATAAAGGAAGACCTGGAGAGATTTCCCGTCAAAAAATCCAACAATTCCGATCAGGTTAAGCCTCTCCGTGACGTCACGGGCCAAGAAGATGCACCGGGTAAGCCTATCCTGTTTCCTGGAATAGAAAGGCCTACCGGAAAACAAAGTGAGCATCATTGTACTAGGTGTGGAGGAGGGAGGCGCCCATCGGAAATACCCAGTACATCCTGTGCCTGCTGCGACAAGGCTGGGAAACAGAATTGCGGAACTGATGGCTACGGTATACCGCTGACCTGCGTGTGTAAACGATGGTCGACATTCGAAGACTGGAAGGAACGAATTCGACGTATAGGCCTATACAAAACAATTAATACATCGACTTATGTTTGTGAAACACCACAACCGGATCTGCCACAAACTTTGAACGAAGACGCTGTGGAAGAAAAGGAAGGACAATCTGAAGGAGAGGTACCGGAAGACGTCACAGACGGCAACGCCTCAGCAGACGATAACGACGAGAGCGAAACCGATGATCGAGACGCCGAGGACCGTCAAGCATCCGCATCCGTGTACACAGCCCATTTACGATTACCAAGACAACCGTTTCCGAGCAACCCCTTGTTTCAAAAGGCTGAAATTCAACCGATGCCCCTCCCGCCCATTCCGCTATCTGAGTGTCTCGTTCGGTGCGGTGACCGAATCCCGTGTCGACTCGGACTGAGTTTCAAGACAAAGGCTTCCGAACGGTAAGTCCGCGACTTCTGGGCAAAAATTTCGATGCATAATGCCGGTGTAATGAAATCTAATGTTCCCGATACCAGATGTCCGCTTCTTTTGTTCAGGGGACATCTCGTGACAGAAGTTCCTGTCTGTTAGTGTCCGGCCTATTGTAGCTGACCCTTATTCCGTCAGAATCTTTTGTTGGGGGACATCTCATATCGGGGTACATGACATTCTACTACACCGGTAGCAAAACCCTTTCAAGCTGTACCGGGTAGGCTACCATAATGGACGGATCGCCGGGAATCATATAGTAAAAGAGAAGTCTGGTGTCTTTTTTTCAGATTCTACGCAGTGCATCCGGATCCCATCCCTGACCTCAGACGTTCACACAATGAAAGGAAAAGATATTTCTTCTATGGATATCATGCGTCTGCATTCAGAGGCTGAAAACGCGGGAGAACATTCTGATATACATGTATATATGAAAGAGTGGCTTCAGACCCTCTTCCACTTCTCAACGCACTCATTTCACATTTTAGGCATAGGCCATTAATTACAGATTCCCCTTTGTTTTCCTCCTACTACTAATTCTTCTTTCCTTTCTTGTCACTGATTGAGAGAAAGGCCATTTTTCGACATCCGGAGGAAGTTCGACAGCTGAGCGCCATAATAAGCCCACGATGGTATTGATGGAATATCTCTTTATGTACTGACAATATCGGGCAACTGCATCCTCTCAACACAGCATCCTGAAATTAGGGAGTTTTCGCAATACAAAGCCCCCAAAACGCCAACGGGAACGTCTATCCTTTTGTTCGGTGGTCTCTTCGTAGCATCGAACAAAGGGTTTGGTGTTCGCGTTGGCGTTTCGGGGGCTTTGCGAAAACTCCCTAATATCAGCGCTCACACCCGACAATCGCACAGTTAGTATGCGATGATGGAGGAGGGAGCAAGAGCGAGCTGTTTTTTCCCGCGAAACGTTCTCTTTGACATACAAATAAATGAGATGTTGCAGGGCCTAGTATCTGAACTGCAACTTCACGGTGTGCCTACCTTTGCAACACAGCAGGCAGCACAGATACAGAAGACAAAACCCACGTGTCTTTTTAACGAACGAACCGCCGAAGACAGCGCCTCCAAGGAGTTCACGGTTTCTAACGAATCGGTCCACTTAGTTGGTCATGTGACGTGAAAATGGCGGCGCCCATGAAATAGATTGGGAAAGCCATAGTGCACTGTAAATCAACATTTTCACGCCCCAAACTTCTGTCATTACACTAATTGACACGAATGATAATCAAAAACATACATAGATGTAAGCCAAATGTGAATTTTACCAAAGAAACTCTTCTTACACGCAGAGACTAGAGTAGAGAGGATCTAACTGGTGGAGGGGGGAGTCATCGCCCATCGGGCTGTTATCAGCTAGGACTTTAGGCCCGATCGGGCACAATCGCCAACTTGGGACATATCGCTCGATTGGGTCACAATTGCCAATAATTGCCACTGATTGCATGTCCCGATTGAGTCATATTGCCAGATCGAGTCACGACGAGTGGCGATAAAAATGATAAATATATTTTTCCGTTTGAGCATTAATCTACGCATTTGCGCATGTCCACATGTGCATTTTATTGACGATATAGACACATCCTTTCAGGAAAAATAAAACCAGGTCGAAATAAATGAAATTAACAGAAAACTACGTGAATTAAGGTCAATATACACTCTTTCCATACCATAATCTACCATACTTTGCAAAATTGCCAAAACTGTGAAATAGTAAATTATCTGGGTTTAATTTTCCTGAAAACAATGTATCTATACCTTCATTAAAATGCACATGTGGACATGCGCAAATGCGTAGATTAATGCTCAAACGGAAAAATATATTTATCATTTTTATCGCCACTCGTCGTGACTCGATCTGGCAATATGACTCAATCGGGACATGCAATCAGTGGCAATTATTGGCAATTGTGACCCAATCGAGCGATATGTCCCAAGTTGGCGATTGTGCCCGATCGGGCCTAAAGTCCTAGCTGGTTATAGGCTAACTAAATCATGAAATACTATCACCAGTCCACGGTGTATTGGAGGCTTTTTTCTGATACACACTACCGGTATGTATATATTTAGAACATAGTGTGTATCAGAAAAAATTAGAACGCATAGATATATTATAGTGCAGTGATGACCTAGAGAGACGCTAGAATTGGCGACATTGTTACAAAGGCCTAGGCCTAGTGGCGAGGCCTATAGATAGATGTGTACCGAATTTTGTGACCCATGTTTACGAGTGACGTGATGTCGTAGTGCATCGAACACATGCTGATGCATTGCGACGTCATCACGCCACCGTGATGGTCCACAATTTATGGTATGGTACATGACTATAGTGCTGCATCCAGTGGCTAAAACCTGCAATCAATGATGCATTTTGTTTGAATCATGATGAAGGGTCTTGATTTAATGAAGTGGTGCGATCTTTGATATAAGACAACTTGATTTTGACAGTTCAATTCAAAAGGTAACTGGATGCCTCTATCAGAAGAAGCTGATTTTGAATTTGAAATAAATGTTTGATAAAATTGCCAAATTGCTAAAACAAATTTTTACTGCTTTCCCAGCTCTCAGGAATGCCGCAGATGAAAAGAAAAATTGGAGCTTTCAGGTGCCTATGCGCCAGCAGGAGCCTCCATGAAACATGGTCAATTGCATCTAACGGGCGGCTACTGCATACGTCAAAGATATCAAGGAAAGTACAGAGATTTCTGAATAAACTTTGCGGGAAGGAAGAGTTGACAGGGCGCCATTTCTGTGTGCACTGTATAGAGGAGGTACAATCCAGATACCCAGAAGAGACTTGCACAGAAAGGCAGCCAGGAAAAACTGGTGGTGATCAGGCAAAAAGGCGGTCCGAAGGAACAGAAGCTTTGCTGGCAAAAAGGCAGCATCTGTCTGAAGAATATTGTTTCAGAAGTAAGCATATCCCAGCTGAGTAAAAAATTAGCTTTTTATCAAGATAAACTTTAAACGCTTAATATTGAGAAATAGTTCAACAAGTTACAAGTTTAGGATGAGGCTTGCTTGGATGACAGGCAGGGTTGCGTCCACTTTGTCACAGATTTTAGCAACACAATGCAAATGTTAGCAATGTCGCTAATTCTAACTTGGTCCCTGGTCAGTTGGTTCATCATGTCATACTCTTCCCTTAAGCATCTAGAGGGGCTGTGAGTAAGGTGCAGGGTGAGGGCTAAAACGGAAGGTAATACTAGGCCTCTACCAATCTTAAATCAAGTCTCCTAACATGCCCCAAATTTAGAAAAGATTGAGATGACTGGAATGCTGACAACTCATCAGTCTATAATTCATAATTACTAGACATGAGTGGATGGAGGAAGATGAAGGTGGAAGCATTGTTGATTGACCTGAGTGGTACCATCCACATTGAAGACACTGTGATACCTGGTTCTGTGGAGAATTTACAGAGGTAAATCAAAATCAGTGGTTAGGCCTAAGCTTTGAAGAATATACCTAGATAAAACAAGTACAGTATCCTTTCCATGAAGAGGAAATCACTCTAGGACTAGGGAGTATTGAGCAGATTGTGGACTCTCTGGGAAGACACCTCTGTCAGTCAGTGGACATCTCTGAGTCTTTCCTTGATCAAGGACATCCATTGGAATGATTCCTCCTGATAGATTCCTACTCAGGACACCACTCCAGACTGACAGTCGCCCATCAAAATTGCATTTTGACTGTTTTGTTTTGAGAATCTTCTTAGTTTTACTAAGGCTATCAGTCTTTAACCTGTTGACTGGGTACGGCGTACTATTACGTCATTACGAAATCCAGGGAACCCCGAAAACACCCGAGGATCTCAACTTGCGTAAGGCGTAATAGTACGCCTTGCAAGGAAATGGTGCTTCACAGTGCGTAGGACGTTGTATTACGTCTGGAACCTTATGTATCAAATGCTCTTTTGGGAAATTTTTTTCTAAGAAAGAAAAATTTTACAAAAATTAAATACACAGTTAACGGGTTAACAAGTTAAAGACACTTCAAAATTTACATGCACAGAGTGATGTATTGCCTACTGAATACAACCAGTTTTTAATTGATGTGAATAGGATGTGAAGTTTTTCTGATGACCAGCATTTCAATATTCCAGATTAAGGAACACAAACATAAAATTGAAATTCGTTACTAATACTACCAAGGAATCAAAAAGGGCACTTCACGAAAGGTTAGAAAGATTAGGATTCGGAATTAAAAAAGAGGAAATCTTCACCTCACTGACTGCTGCACGACAGCTCGTCGAACGAAAACAAGTCAGGCCAATGTTGTTTCTTGAAGACAGTGCAAAGGAGGATTTTGAAGGTAAGATAGTCTTTGTTTGAATGAGAACTTCTACGTACCGATCTCCTCAGACTCAGCATGCTCAAAGGATAGGGTTGTACTGCATTCAAATCTGTTTGCATCGGGGCCAATGCCAAAGAAAAGATTATTGGCCCTGATAAGTATGGAAGCTACTCGTAGTCCTCACTTGCCCTTGCAAAGGCAGAAGGGACAAGGGGCCATGGCTTACTGTCCCATGGACGTGAAGAGTCAGGAGGCTGGATTCACACCCGGGACTTGATGCTTGCTAAACGGACATGATAACCACTATGTTATCAGGGCCAGAATCATCTCCTTCACTAGTTTCATCATACATGTATGTACATCAATACAGGTATGACTCTGAATCATTACATCATTGGAACATTTTTTGACTGCAACTCCTCCATTCAGACACTAGTCTCTTCTCTGTATCCATTTCTCTTTCTTTAGGTATCAACACTGAGGATCCAAACGCTGTTCTCATCGGCTTAGCTCCATCACTCTTTAACTATGAACCGCTCAACGAAGCCTTCAGGTTAGTCAGAAGCAAAATTGAGAAGGAATACCTGGCAACGATGGCAAGTATGAGGGTTTGGATGCAGGCTCTGCCATCCTCAATATCAGCATTCGTTGCAATATAGGAGACAACGGAAGTCTGGCTGGTGTCAACTGGATATTGTGCCAAGGTGACAATTACTGAGCCCACCTGATTGAGTCAACCGTCTCCCTCGTGCATCGGCCGCATATGTATCCCTTGGAAGCACAGACATCTCCCCCACAAGTTAGTCTGAATCACGACAGATGTGATTTTATTTGCAGGCTACTCATCAATGGGGCTGATTTGATAGCCATACATAAAGCCAGGTATTACAAAACAAAGACAGGACTCAATTTGGGGCCAGGTAGGTTGTTCTATTCATGATCATTCAATTTGCATCAAAAAAGTACTTGTTCAAATACGGGCACCGGAGGTGAACTGTTGAGAGGGGTAAGGTGAAGAAGTCTGGAAGATCTCCTTCAACGCTGGTCTTAGCCTAGTGGGCTGGGGAATTTTACGAGTCATTTGACACATGAAATGTATCAATAAAGATTGGTCAAATAAGTTTCTGTTCTTGTTTTACAGGGATGTTCGTGACTGGCCTGGAATCTGTCACGGACAAGAAAGCCGAAGTTGTTGGGAAACCAGGGAAGACGTTCTTCCTGGAGGCACTGAAAGATTTGGATTGTAAACCAGAAAATACGATCATGATTGGTGATGTGAGTAGCTACGACCAAGTTTGACACTGAAATGAATGGCTACTGTACTGAGTGAGTGATCGTGATTGGAGTGAATGAAGTTTTTAACTTGACATGGAGTTAAAATATCAACCTCTAAATTGGACCTATTGACCACTATGTTCGAATCCCTCGCAAGTTGTTTCAACCAGTCGACCAAGTTTTCATATTTATTTTGCAGGATGCCCGTGATGATGTTGTTGGAGCAATGGAAGCTGGAATGAAGGGAATTCTTGTACAGACAGGTAAATTTAATATCTTGGAGACAAATGAATTGCCTGATGGCATATGACCAAACGGAACAGCAAAATGCTGCTAACGTGGCTGATTACTGGGAGAAGATGCTGAATAAAGAGAGGGTTAAAATATCACATTTTTCTCTGCAGGTAAATACAGAGAAGGGGATGAACAGAAGTTTTCAAAGCGACCTCTTACGACCATCAAGGACTTCCCCGCTGCTGTTGACTTCATCCTTAACTTAGGAGAAAGCTGATGAAGGGTGCAAAAGCTGATGAAGGGTGCAATTAAGAATCTCATTAACGAACTACAGTGTGTTCAAATCAATTTGTTACCAAATTTTTTTAGATGTGTCTTTAATGTACCAACTGGTACATGTCAGAATTAGGCAAAAGGACCAAACGAAATGCACAACAGATTTCGATTGCACTTTAATTACAGGTATGAATACATGGATAAAAATAGACATTTGTCACCTTGTGTAAGAGATTTTTATAAAATTTTCCTCGTCAAACTTGGACTGTGACAAGAGACGAGACATACATCATGATTAAAAGTATCAAAACTAAATAACCGGATGGAGATCTGAATATATGTACATCACAATTTTGCATTTTTGTTTGTAAGTCAACTAGTGAAGTGGATACTGATAAGGTAACCAATTTCAAGGGGAACCTATAATATGATTCATTAAAGAATGTGTAAGAAATATACTGGTACTAAAATAAATGTATCACACAAGAATACTCAAATAAATATCTCTTCAATATGGAATAACTTGAAATATAGACGGAATACAACCCAGAAAGACACTCTCAGCAGTTTGCTCATACCAAGGCTATCGTAATCTCTGTTATCATACCTCAAAGCAACGTTGACCAATCACAGCGCGTCATTCACCGTCACGTGTCCATGCGATAATTTTTACTATTCCATGGCTATATTTCACGGCATACCCAGTGCCCTATTTTAACCCCTTGAACCCCGGTGGCCTAAATTTAGCTGCATCTATACCCCAGCCTCCCGCCGCGAAATGTACAAAAATGTATAATGACTTGAAAAACATTCATTTTTTGACATAAATGTGCATTATTTGGTATCAGAATGAAGGTAAAAGCTTCCCCCACCCTGCTATAACCATTATTTCTGTCTACATTCAATACCCAGCCTCTGCCACATGCTCAAAGTGGCCTCCAGCACTGCCATGACCCCTATGTGTAGAGCAGGGTACTGACTGGTCTCTATGCTGTCTGCACTGATCATGATGACAATCTACGAAAACATCCCCATCAAACTTGCTTTTCAAGTCATATTCAGCCCCCAAATCATCACTATTCAAACTCCTTTCATCATTATTGATCATCTCATCTAAGACCTGATAAAAAGTAACCCACCTCCAGCTTGATTTTGGCGAAAATTCCATGGAAATCAGTGAAGAAAATCACAGATAATGTAAGCTGAGGACTTCTGCCGAACGCCTGATAGTACAGCGCTTCTGATTGGCCGATATTTTCAATGCATTAGCTATTACTGAATAGGGGACTCCTGAGGCCGGTTTTCCGGCCACTGGGGTATATGACGAACTGAGTCAGGCCGGTAAACCGGCCAGTGGGGTTCTTTGGGTTAACGAAGTTGAGGTATGATAAAATAAATATTGCACGACAAGCCATGGAATAGTCAAAATTATTCAACGGTGAAAAAGATTATTTCACTCAGCTGCGCCTCGTGAAATAATCTTTTTCACCGTTGAATAATTTTGACTATTCCATGGCTTGTCGTGCAATATTTATATATTATTTTATCACTTTATGTTGTACTTGTCAATAAATTGGTAACAATTTTGGGATGTGAAACAAGAAACCCAAATGGCAAGGTATGTTTCTGCTACAGATTTGTTGCACCTCTGTATAACATTCAGGAATATGATATATGATATCTGTCATGTCACAACAGATCTGTGTCCTGCAGATCCTACATGGTCTCAAGAACATGCCCAGCATAGGCAACTGTCGTGCAAGAAGAGCTCCGTGCCTGGCACATCCTATTGCCATGCCACAAGAGCTCCAAGCCTGGCGTACCTTAGGCCGACTTTACATCGGATGACACGCGACACGAACACGCAGGCGAACAAAGGTTTCATGGGGATGAATCCTTTGTGAAGCCATTGTTCGCCTGCATGTTCGTGTCGCGTGTCATCCGATGTAGTCAGCCTTACTGGCATGCTACACGAGCTCCATGCACGGCACATCCTATTGCCATGCCACAAGAGCTCCGTGCCTGGCATATATTCTACTGCAACAACTCCATGTCTAGCACGTCCTGCTGCCACGCCAGAAGAGCCCCATGCCCGGCATATCCTACTGCCATCCACACGGGTTCTGTGCCCTTTAGATCATTCTGCAATGCCACAAGAGCTCTGCCCTGAGCTCCGTAGAAAAGTCCGATTTAAAGGAAGACAACCACAATGGACTAAAGAACCTGACAAGACTTGGACTGATCTTGAGACGCAATGCTGCCTCTTGACACTGCAGACTTTTTCTTTTCCTTCGGAGATTTCTTTCTATCAGCCGATTTCACTTGATTCCCTGAAATCTTTCCTTTTTTCTGATCATCAATCTGCGGCTCGTAATGCAGGTGTGCAACCTCCTCCTCCTGAACTCTGGAAGGACCAGCACTATGCCGTGTTGAGTCGGTCATAACAGAAATAGTGTCACTGTCCGTGTGACTTAATGTGGAGGAAATTTCTGACGGCTTCCCAGTGGAAGCCGCAGAAATCTCACTCATGAGATCACCAGCTTTTGACATGTTTTCACTCTCATTCCGTGGTTCAAGAAGAGCTTCCCTCATGTCTGAGATGGACGAGCTCACGCGTGTTTTTATCGTTGTGTGCTGTGGTTCCTGGGTATGATCTGGTGGAGGACTTGCAGATGCATCTTTTCCTTTGGACGGATCCTGCATCTCATTTTCATCATCTGACAGGTTGAAGTCTGGCACGCTGATATCCTTCAAAAACTGGAAAATTAATGTCATCAGTCATTGAAATTATACACTAATAGAAACTAAATAGTAGCAAAAATAGATAAGTACATGTAGTAGAGTGACACAGAGTTCAGATGTGAGAAGCGAGTCAGATTCTGTCAAGAAGTATCGGGGGCGGGGGGGGGGGGGGNGGATCACGAACATCTCGATTCAGAAACTTGGGAGTCACTTTGTTGCAACGACAGGCTGCAGACCGACAGGACCAGAAATCCCCTTGGGTTTGTACCTTGGTCAAGGTTCATTAAAACCTTTATCCACCTGTGATTTACAATGGTTGAATAGATGTATTTTGAAGACTTACAGAAGGTTCAAATGGAATGTCATCATTTGTCAACCATTCATTCTTCAAGTTCATGATGTTGTAGATGATCTCATTGGGTGAGTACCCAGTGCTGGAAGATGTTGGAAGGAAGATATGATGTAGGAACAGCAATCAGAAACCTTAGCCTCTGTTGGACTTGCAGACGTGCAAGGTTCTGCAGATTCTGCCTCCATTGCTACAGCCAGATACGGATCTGCTGGTGGCTGTGAATTAGAGACAAACTACAGTCCACCCTCGCTATACCGCCCGTGGCGGTATAGCGAGGGTATTGTTGTTGGCGATGTTGAAGTCAATTGTCTGTGGCAGTATAGCGAGGGGCGATATAACGAGCGTGGACTGTAGTATACAAAATAGCCAGTAGGCCTACTTACCTCTCAATATTGAGAACATCCATTATGTCCTCACACGCTACCGTCAGCGGCATCACGTGCTTCAATGGAATGTCAACATCCAACCCCTCCATGGCGGCAAGCATATCTGGCGTCCACATCGTCACACCACTGAATGTTGCATTTTGGATGATACTCCAGATTTCTTGACTCTGCGGCAAGGAAGGATGGTTTTTCGTGCCGATCTCACCACAAAACTGGATCGTCCTCCAGAGGACATCCTGACAGGACACATTACACGGAATCACACCCGGATAAGACGGTTTCGGTAGTAGACCTGCCACCTGGACAGGGTAGAGGATAGGCCGTCCTTTCGTAGCCCGGTGTTTACACAGCGACACATGAAACTCGTCGCGACCTTGCGGACTACGCAAATACTGAGGTGACAACAACGCCAAGACAAGACGAGCATTATCGAGATCCAGCATTTTTTTCTGCTCCGATTCTGAGTCAACACTAATTGTCAAATCCGGGTTTCTCCTCTGAAGGTATTTGCACATGAACTGCGCATATTTCCTGTCACAATGTACAAAAGAGAACACAAGGTCATGGCCAACACTAAGACTTAAAGGATCACTGATTTGCTCATTGGTAGTTGCACTTGGTAGTTTCTCACGTTGTGCACAAGTTGGTTTTGTTTTCACAATTTTGTTGTTGGCAATTTTGAAATGGTTCCCGAAGAATTCTAGCCGACGCTGCTCAAGGATTTTGTCTACATCAAGAAGGGTCTGAAAAACAGTAAACAAATGCATGATTAAAGCAGACGATGACACGAGATCTTTGATTTGGTCAGAGTGGTGCAATGGAAACGTCAGCACTGGTCACCTCCGAGATTCCAGTTTCGATCCCTAGTTGGATTTAATCACTTTATCAAGTAAGGCCACATAAAATAAATAACTTGTTTCTCATCAGAACATTGGTGAAGGTAAGGTCCGTCAGGGCAATTTATATTTTATATTTTATATTTAAATTTCTAGGAATTTTACGGAGAAAGATAGACCACGGCAATTTATAATTTTCTTTTTGAAGAAAATGAACATCAAAGTGCAACAGTTCGGGGTCATGAAGGTCGGCCCGGGAATGGGGAGACCACACACACGTGGCAAATTCAGGCCTGTCACAACTGTTTACAACCTGTCAGTGTCAGGTTGCCAGAAGTGACTTTTTACACATCATGCTGCCCTGGAAAATGAGTGTTTTTTATCTTTGAAAATACAAATTTTTTTTCAGCTGTGTTTATTTTGTCAGGCCGGCCCATTTATAATTTATATTTTGAAAATATAAAATATAAAAAAATATCCACCCGGAACGAAAAATCCGTCCGGCCGCTGATGAGAAACAAGTAATTTTTTTTATGTGGCCTAATAGAGAAAGTGATTCACTTTGACAGCACTGGCTTCCTCCTGCGGGGTATCAAATTTGTCCAATGTTGTCTATATAGAGTGAAAAATGTCATATTTTCAACATTTTCTTTGCGAAATTATTCCAGCAAGTCCTACCTCGGCTGGTGAAAACACTTCCAGTTTCCTCTTAAACTGGAAATAGGCATCCACTGACTGACAAATTTTCATGGTGACGTTTTTGAACTTCTCAACTCCATTGATAATCGGAATGTGTGTGAAAGACTGCGGTATCTCCTCAACATTTTCAATCAATACTGGAATTATCTCCGTCCTCTGAAAGAGGGAATTAATTCTTATGAAAAATTGTGCCATTGCTGGGCTGCAGTCATAAAGGCCATATGGTCTGTCTGAAAAAAACATCGCTCATATTGCATTTACTGCCCTTCGTTGACTGTATTTCCACTGCACCATTTGGTGTGGTTTTCAAATTTCGTGCCCGCCCAGCAAAGGCCTCACCACACATGTGCAATTCAAACTGCCTTTGGTTATAAATTGTTTGTTATTTTCTGCCACACTGACTCCATAGAATGAGCACATCTGAAAATTTCAGTGCAATCTGGATGCAAGTGTGGACTACATGTATGACATGTTATTTCTTTGCGTACCTGCGTCATATGCTGTACCAACGCCAGGTTGTACTCCTCTCGGCAGACTTGTGATGAGAGGTACTGCTTGGAGAGAAGGGCAATCACCACTTTACTGCCATCTATTGCTGAATACAATGATTGCTGCCAGGAGCTTCCTGTAACCAGGAGGAAAATGCAGAGTGAATACAAAATAATTCAAAGAGGAAGCACATTCAACTGACACTGATTCAAAGGGTACATCTGGTCACAAAAATATATTGAAGTAAAGGCCTTGAGTCAATAACACAAGAACGTTCTGCAAGATTTTGAAGAAGTCTTTTAGCATTGCTGAGCATAATTGTCTCAAGTGATTCAGATGGTCATTCACACCCAACAAGATGAGTCGGTGGGACTGGATCTGATCTCAAGCTGCAGCTCAGCAAAAAGCGTCACAGGATTGGGAGGGGCTCCTGTATTGGAGGCAAAAAGCTTGGGGTGATTATTGCAATTGCACCTACAAGAAATCAATTTGATGTTATAAGAAAAGCCATCTCACCTGTTCGTAGTTCCTTCGTGTCAAAGAAAATTTTCATCTTGGGATCAAGATGATTCAAAAGAGTCAGAAACTGCTCAGCTTTTTTGACGTTCCTGTGAGCATACGAGATGAAGACGTCATATGACACAAACCGGTCTGAGACTTTGTGCTACACGACAGCTCGTCGAACGAAAACAAGTCAGGCCAATGTTGTTTCTTGAAGACAGTGCAAAGGAGGATTTTGAAGGTAAGATAGTCTTTGTTGGAATGAGAACTTCTACGTACTGACAGATGACAAATTTGTCAATTATTTTTACAAGAAAATTGGTATTTTTGCTAATTTAAACCGAATTTGTGCTGAAAATATCATTTTTCTGTAAGCCCAACGTCAATGGCTTTTTAGATGGCCCCTGCCCATTCATTGCCCTCAATCAATACAATAGTCAGTGAGCAGTGAATAGTGACCTGACATGTCTCCATGACCTTGGTCAAGTGTATATGCCAAAGTCCTCATGCATATTCCTGCAGTGAGTAGCTTTTGTGTATTCAATAAACCTTTATTGAAATAGTCCGAGGACTTCCTAATCAACACCATTCAAAAGTTATGCAGCCTTAGGTAAGATTCATAACAGCTTTCAAGAATAACTGGGGAATACCCAGGCCCAGGTCATGAGTACCGGTATTGATCAACTTGAGTAGTAGAGGTCACATGCCTAAAAAGGGCTTTCTCAAGACTAATTGCCCAGTTCAGCTGACGATATCTGATAAAAAGGCATTTATCTCTGTCTTGGGATTTTGCATCTTGATGAAACTTGAACTAGGGACCATTTTTGAGGGTGGCGGACAAGTCTGCTGTGGAAAATTTTGGGTTTTTCAAAAAACAAAATAGTTGATTTTGGGTCACTTTGGAAATCGCCAAATTTTCTATGATAACAGATTCAAGGTCATCACTAATGCGTTCACAGCGATAATTTGCCTATCATATGCAGAAAACCGCATTCAATTATCATCAACCAGTTCTGAGAAAAACAGCATTTTCACTGTCCATTTACTAATTTCCAAGGCTATACATCGATACAGGTATGACTCTGAATCATTACATCATTGGAACATTTTTTGACTGCAACTCCTCCATTCAGACACTAGTCTCTTCTCTGTATCCATTTCCCTTTCTTTAGGTATCAACACTGAGGATCCAAATGCTGTTCTCATTGGCTTAGCTCCATCACTCTTTAACTATGAACCGCTCAACGAAGCCTTCAGGTTAGTCAGAAGCAAAATTAGGAATGAATAACTAGGAATGATGGCAAATAGGGGGGTTGGATGCACGCTCTGCCATCCTGAACATAGCCGTTCGTTGCACTGAATCTAGAAGATACAGGAGTAACCGTAGTCAGGCCAGCCTGAACTGGATATCGTGCCAAGGTGACAATCACTGAGCCCACCTGATTTGAGTCAACCGTCTCCCTCGTGCATCCGCCGCATATGTATCCCTTGGAAGCACAGACATCTCCCCCACAAGTTAGTCTGAATCACGACATATGTGATTTTATTTGCAGGCTACTCATCAATGGGGCTGATTTGATCGCCATACATAAAGCCAGGTATTACAAAACAAAGACAGGACTCAATTTGGGGCCAGGTAGGTTGTTCTATTCATGATCCTTCACTCTGCGTCAAAAAAGGACTGGTTCAAATACAGGCACCGGAGGTGAACTGTTGAGAGGGGTAAGGTGAAGAAGTCCCCAACACACCAGTGGAAGATCTTGTATTAGGCTGGCTGGTACTGTGTGGATTTAAACGCAGGGTCTGAGCCTAGTGGGCTGGGGAATTTTATGAGTCATTTGCCACATGAAATGTATCAATAACGATCAAGTTTCTGTTCTTGTTTTACAGGGATGTTCGTGACCGGCCTGGAATCTGTCACAGACAAGAAAGCCGAAGTTGTTGGGAAACCAGAGAAGACATTCTTCCTGGAGGCAATGAAAGATTTGGATTGTAAACCAGAAAATACGATCATGATTGGTGATGTGAGTAGCTACGACAAAGTTTGACATTGAAATGAATGGCTACTGTAGGCCTACTGAGTGAGTGATCGTGATTGGAGTGAACGAGGTTTTTAACTTGACATGGAGTTAAAATTTCAACCTCCAAATTGGACCTATTGACCACTATGTTCAAATCCCTCGCAAGTTGTTTCAACCAGTCGGTTTTCATATTTATTTGGCAGGATGCCCGTGATGATGTTGTTGGAGCAATGGAAGCTGGAATGAAGGGGATTCTAGTACAAACAGGTAAATTTAATATCTTGGAGACAAATGAATTGCCTGATGGCATATGACTAAACAGAACAGCAAAATGCTGCTAACGGGGCTGATTACTGGGAGGAGATGCTGAATGAAGAGAGGGTTAAAATATCACATTCTTCTCTGCAGGTAAATACAGAGAAGGAGATGAACAAACGTTTTCAAAGCGACCTCTTATGACCGTCAAGGACTTCCCTGCTGCTGTCGATTTTATCCTTAACTTAGGAGAAAGCTGATGAAGGGTGCAATTAAGAATCTCATTAACGAACTACAGAGTGTGTTCAAATCAATTTGTTACCAAATCTTTTTAGATGTGTCTTTAATGTACCAACTGGTACATGTCAGAATTAGGCAAAAGGACCAAACGAAATGCACAACAGATTTCGAGTTGCACTTTAATTACAGGTATGAATACATGGATAAAAACAGACAGTTGTCACCTTGTGTAAGATTTTTATAAAATTTTCCTCGTCAAACTTGGACTGTGACAAGAGACGAGACATACATCATGATTAAAAGTATCAAAACTAAATAACCGGATGGAGATCTGAATATACATCACAATTTTGCATTTTTGTTTGTAAAGCGGCCCATACACGATCAATATTATTGCACAATATGAGGATCACAATGGGCAATATTATTGCCAATCTTTCTTCTACCCATCATGCGAAAAGCACACGACCACCCATTTGGGCCCCATATTGTGCAATAATATTGCGCCGTGTATGGGCGGCTTAAGTCAACTAGTGAAGTGGATACTGATAAGGTAACCAACTTCAAGGAGAACCTATTATATGATTCAGTAAAGAATGTTTAAGAAATATACCGGTACTAAAATAAATGTATCACACAAGAATTCTCAAATAAATATCTCTTCAATATGGAATAACTTGAAATATAGACGGAATACAACCCAGAAAGACACTCTTAGCAGTTTGCTCATACCAAGGCTATCGTAATCTCTGTTATTTTATCACTTTATGTTGTACTTGTCAATAAATTGGTAACAATTTTGGGATGTGAAACAACAAACCCAAATGGCAAGGTATGTTTCTGNCACAATTTTGCATTTTTGTTTGTAAGTCAACTAGTGAAGTGGATACTGATAAGGTAACCAACTTCAAGGAGAACCTATAATATGATTCAGTAAAGAATGTTTAAGAAATATACCGGTACTAAAATAAATGTATCACACAAGAATTCTCAAATAAATATCTCTTCAATATGGAATAACTTGAAATATAGACGGAATACAACCCAGAAAGACACTCTTAGCAGTTTGCTCATACCAAGGCTATCGTAATCTCTGTTATTTTATCACTTTATGTTGTACTTGTCAATAAATTGGTAACAATTTTGGGATGTGAAACAACAAACCCAAATGGCAAGGTATGTTTCTGCTACAGATTTGTTGCACCTCTGTATAACATTCAGGAATACGGTATATGATATCTGTCATGTCACAACAGATCTGTGTCCTGCAGACCCTACATGGTCTTAAGAACATGCCCAGCATAGGCAACTGTCGTGCAAGAAGAGCTCCGTGCCTGGCACATCCTATTGCCATGCCACAAGAGCTCCAAGCCTGGTGTACCTTAGGCCGACTTTACATCGGATGACACACGACATGAACACGCAGGCGAAAAAAGGTTTCATGGGGATGAATCCTTTGTGAAGCCATTGTTCGCCTGCATATTCGTGTCGCGTGTCATCCGATGTAGTCAGCCATCCAATGTAGTCTGCAACGCTGCAAGAACTCCATGTCTAGCACGTCCTGCTGCCACGCCAGAAGAGCCCCATTCCCGGCATATCCTACTGCCATCCACACGAGTTCTGTGCCCTTTAGATCATTCTGCAATGCCACAAGAGCTCTGCCCTGAGCTCCGGAGAAAAGTCCGGTTTAAAGGAAGACAACCACAATGGACTAAAGAACCTGACAAGACTTGGACTGATCTTGAGATGTAATGCTGCCTCTTGACACTGCAGACTTTTTCTTTTCCTTCGGAGATTTCTTTCTATCAGCCGATTTCACTTGATTCCCTGAAATCTTGCCTTTCTTCTTCTGATCATCTACAGTCTGCGGCTCGTAATGCAGGTGTGCAACCTCCTCCTCCTGAACTCTGGAAGGACCAGCACTATGCCATGTTGAGTCGGTCATAACAGAAACAGTGTCACTGTCCGTGTGACTTAATGTGGAGGAAATTTCTGACGGCTTCCCAGTGGAAGCCGCTGAAATCTCACTCATGAGATCACCAGCTTTTGACATGTTTTCACTCTCATTCCGTGGCTCAAGAAGAGCTTCCCTCATGTCTGAGATGGATGAGCTTACGCGTGTTTTTATAGTTGTGTGCTGTGGTTCCTGGGTATGATCTGGTGGAGGACTTGCAGATGCACCTTTTCCTTTGGACGGATCCTGCATCTCATCTTCATCATCTGACAGGTTGAAGTCTGGCACGCTGATATCCTTCAAAAACTGGAAAATAAATGTGATCAGTCATTGAAATTATACACTATAAATAGAAACTAAATAGTAGCAAAAATAGATAAGTAGTAGAGTGGCACAGAGTTCAGATGTGAGTAGCGAGTCAGATTCTGTCAAGAGCATCGACGGGCAGGGGGCAAACGTTTTTTTCCTAACTGATATATCCATTACGACCAACTTTTTCCTAACCTATATAGCAAAAGCTAATCCTAATCTTAATCCTAATCCTACTCCCAACACTAACTCTGACCCTAACCCTAGCCCTTACACTTACCCAACCACAAACCCACCATTCACTTCGTTAATTTCATTTCGTAATGGATATACTGGTCAGGAATGTATACCGGTTAGGAAAAAAAATATCCGCGGGCAGATCATGAATGTCACGATTCAGAAACTTGGGAGTCACTTTGTTGCAACAACAGACAACAGGCTACAGACCGACAGGACCACAATTCCACTTGGGTTTCTACCTTGGTCAAGGTTCACTAAAACTTTTATCCACCTGTGATTTACAATGGTTGAATAGAATGTATTTTAAAGACTTACAGAAGGTTCAAATGGAATGTCATCATTTGTCAACCATTCATTCTTCAAGTTCATGATGTTGTAGATGATCTCATTGCATGAGTACCCAGTGCTGGAAGATGTTGGAAGAAAGATGTGATGTAGGAACAGCAATCAGAAACCTTAGCCTCTGTTTGACTTGCACATGTGCAAGGTCATGCAGATGCTGCCTCCATTCCTACAGCCAGATACGGATCTGCTGGTGGCAGTGAATTAGAGACCAATTACAGTCCACCCTCGCTATACCGCCAGTGCGAGGGTATTGTTGTTGGCTGTGTTGAAGTCAATTGTCTGTGGCGGTATAACGAGCGTGGACTGTAGTATACAAAATAACCAGTAGGCCTACTTACCTTTCAATATTGAGAACATCCAGTATGTCCTCACACGCTACCGTCAGTGGCAGCACGTGCTTCAATGGAATGTCAACATCCAACCCCTCCATGGCGGCAAGCATATCTGGCGTCCACATCGTCACACCACTGAATGTTGCATTTTGGATGATACTCCAAATTTCTTGACTCTGCGGCAAGGAAGGATGGTTTTTTGTGCCAATCTCGCCACAAAACTGGATCGTCCTCCAGAGGACATCCTGACAGGACACATTACACGGAATCACACCCGGATAAGACGGTTTCGGTAGTAGACCTGCCACCTGGACAGGGTAGAGGATAGGCCGTCCTTTCGTAGCCCGGTGTTTACACAGCGACACATGAAACTCATCGCGACCTTGCGGACTACGCAAATATTGAGGTGACAACAATGCCACGACAAGACGAGCATTATCAAGATCCAGCATTTTTTTCTGCTCCGATTCTGAGTCAACACTAATTGTCAAATCCGGGTTCCTCCTCTGAAGGTATTTGCACATGAACTGCGCATATTTCCTGTCGCAATGTACAAATGAGAACACAAGGTCATGGCCAACACTAAGACTTAAAGGATCACTGATTTGCTCATTGGAAGTTGTACTTGGTAGTTTCTCACGTTGTGCGCAAGTCGGTTTTGTTTTCACAATTCTGTTGTTGGCAATTTTGAAATGGTTCCCGAAGAATTCTAGCCGGCGCTGCTCAAGGATTTTGTCAACATCAAGAAGGGTCTGAAAAACAGTAAACAAATGCATGATTAAAGCAGACAATGACATGAGATCTTTGATTTGGTCACAGAGGTGCAATGGAAACGTCAGCACCGGTCACCTCCGGATTTCTAGTTTCCATCCCTACAGTTGGACCGGACCTTCATGTGATAGAGACAGTGATGATTCACTTTGGCACTCTGGTTTTCTCCTGCTGTGTATCAAATTCGTCCAATGTTGTCTACAGAGTTTTTAAAATGTCACATTTAGTACTGCAATTTTCGTGGTCAGCAATTTCTGTGGCGGTTGCCGGTTTACAGCAGACACCACCACTCAGTGGTCACCACAACTGGCAAGTACAAGCAGTTTTCGTGGTGAGAAATCAAACCGGTTTGATTTTCGGCAACTTGTATTAACTCATGGTAACCACAGAATTTCCGTGGTGAGTGGTCGTTGCCGGCCACAGCACACTTGGCCATTTTCGTGGCGACCACGAAAATTGCCTGTATGAGCAACGAAAGTGGAGACGTGTGCTGAGGCATTAGGAAACTATTCCAGCATGTCTTACCTCAGCTGGTGAAAACACTTCCAGTTTCCTCTTGAACTGGAAATAGGCATCCACTGACTGACAGATTTTCATGGTGACGTTCTTAAACTTCTCAATTCCATTGATGATCGGAATGTGTGTGAATGACTGTGGTATCTCCTCAACACTTTCAATCAATACTGGAATTATCTCTGTCCTCTGAAAGTGGGAATTAATTCTTATGAAAAATTGTGCCATTGCTGGGCTGTAGTCATCAAGTCCATACGGTCTGTCTGAAAAAAACATCGCTCATATTGCACTTACTGCCCTTCGTTGACTGTATTTCCCCTGCACCATTTGGTGTGATTTTCAAATTCCGTGCACGTCCGGTATAAAGGCCTCACCACACATGCGCAATTCAAACTGCCTTTGGTTATAAATCCTTTGTTATTTTCTGCCACACTGACTCCATAGAATGATCACATCTGAAAATTTCAGTGCATTCTGGACGCGAGTGTGGACTATGACACGTGATTTCTTTGCGTACCTGCGTCATATGCTGTACCAACGCCAGGTTGTACTCCTCTCGACAGACTTGTGATGAGAGGTACTGTTTGGAGAGAAGGGCAATCACCACTTTACTGCCATCTATTGCCGTGTACAATGACTGCTGCCAGGAGCTTCCTGTAACCAGGAGGAAAATGCAGAGTGAATACAAAATAATTCAAAGAGGAAGCACATTCAACTGACACTGATTCAAAGGGTACAGTTCTCTTCGTCTCATGACATCTGGTCACAAAAATATATTGAAGTAAAGGCCTTGAGTCAATAACACAAGAACGTTCTGCAAGATTTTGAAGAAGTCTTTTAGCATTGCTGAGTATAATTGTCTCAAGTCATTCAGATGGTCATTCACACCCCACAAGCATCTTCGATAATCAAAGGCCGATCTGCTTACCACTGTGTTACATTGCACATCACCCTTCGAGAAATAGACCGGTCCGCAGCCACAAGACCCACAAGATGAGTCGGTGGGACTGAATCTGATCTCCAGCTGCAGCTCAGCAAAAAGCATCACAGAATTGGGGTGGCTCCTGTACAGGAGGCAAAAAGCTTGGGGTGATTATCGCTATTGCGCCTACAAGAAATCAATTTGGTGTTATAAGAAAAGCCATCTCACCTGTTCGTAGTTCCTTCGTGTCAAAGAAAATTTTCATCTTGGGATCAAGATGATTCAAAAGAGTCAGAAACTGCTCAGCTTTTTTGACGTTCTTGTGAGCATACGAGATGAAGACGTCATATGACACAAACCGGTCTGAGACTTTGTGCTCTATAGCTTTCTCATGTGTCAACAGCTTCAAGAATTTTTGACACGATCCTTCCAGTTTTTCCTCAAACTTTTCCTCCTTAACGACACTGGGAAGAGAAGAATCACTGGAAAGTGAAAATGGGTTCATACTGTACATACAAGGAGTTAGAAGGATTAGGAAATTTAGGAGGTTAGGAAGGAAGGATTAGGATTGGTTCATGCTGTATACAGAGGTTAGGAAGGAATTTAGAAATGTGATCATACTGTACAAGAACTCCTTAGGAGATTAGGAAGGAAGGATTTAGAAAACGGGTTACTCTACAAGAATTCCTTAGATTAGAAGATTAGGATTGAAGAATTTAGAAAATGGGTTCATACTGTACAAGGACTCCTTAGGAGATTTGGAAGGAAGGATTTAGAAAATGGGTTACTCTACAAGAATTCCTTAGAAGGTTAGGATTGAAGAATTTAGAAAATGGGTTCATACTGTACAAGGAATCCTTAGGATGTTAGGAAGGAAGGATTAGGAAATGGGTACATAGACATGAGTACCGGTAATCTTGTCAGGCAAATGAAACAAGTAGCAAATGAACAGAGGAAATTGCAAGGTATCACTTCATAGCAACTGTGGCCGACTTTCTATTGTACGTAGATGACAGATCACGACATTTTACTGAAGGATACGGACAAACTCATAATTATATTTGAAGGCAGGTTTAGAAACTTTGTCCTATAAACTTACGTACCCATCGACAACAATAGTTCTGGATCTGAAATGAATGGATTGGAGCAAAATGAGAAATTCATTCCAGGATGAACACACCAGCAGATTGGACTGTCCAACTCTCAAAGTGCTTCTCCATGTGAGAGTTTTCTGACACAAGCTGGCTCTTAGAAAACTGAGGTTGTGTCACTGGTCAAAGTATAAGCTGTAACAAAACCAACAATGGTGAATTTTCCATTGAGAGCTAACTTTCATGAAAATATCTCATGTGAAGCAGTGCCTTCCGAAGTTTCCCTTAAGAATACAAATGTCTGATAAAGCATGACTTGAATTATCATGCACAGAATAAAGCTCTCCCCTCAACAAACAGAAAATTACAGAACAGCTCATTTTATGGGTCATGCCTTGAGGGCAAAAGATTTGCCAAGCACGAAACGTACAGTTCTGTTTTCTGTGGTACGGTACCAGTCCATGTCCTGTGTGAGTGACGTCTGACCTACCTGAAATCGATGTACTGCATGAGCTGCATGTAGGTGGGTAGTTGTGGAACCTGTACAACGTAGAACGGCGCCAAGATGTCCCTCTTGGTCAGTCGGTTACAGCAAAGGGCAATATTGTACTGCTCCAAACATTCTCCAGACTCGAGGTATTGAGGGGTTAGGATCGTTACCACCCTGTAAGGGAGAGGATGCTTTGTTAAAAAAAATATTATTTCAGGAGTGCAAGCGCCCACTTAGGGCATTATAGCTACTCATCAAACAATTTTGGGCGATGTTAACGATATGTTGGAGGAAACCGGAGAAAACCTACGATGTCGAGGAGAGATCGCCCTCTCTACCACATAAAGTCACTTGCACGACCGGGGATCGAACCCGCAACCTCAGTGGTGGCAGGCGCCGATGTTTCCACTCCGCCACCCCAACACTTTATGTGATTTTGTGAAAATGGGGAAAACCAGTTACAGCAGGACAAACATGCTTAGAACACCAAACGATGTAGGGAAATACAACAGGAACCCCTGGAAGACAAGGGGTCACCCACAAACACACGAACAGATAACAATGGTTGCACTAAAGAAGCAGGAGTCAACTGTCCACCTCACCTGACACAAGTGATCATGACCTGGAAGATATTTTCTTGCCATGCAGCCTTCATGTCCAGCTGCTGCTTCTCGGCAAAGATACGAAGGTCTTGCTTCTCTTTCTTCAGCTGTTCTTCGATCCTTTTGACATAGCTCATGTCCTGGATACTGTACGATAAATAAACATCGTACTTGATTTCAGAAGTATCCTACAGGAGTCAAACAAAGAGACAAATCTTTAGCATCCCTCTCAGCAAGAGTTCGAACATCACAGAAATTGCTGGGAGTAATGTCACAACTCTTAAACTGTATCGGTACATAAGTCAGTGTGGGACTTCTTCATATCCAGGGCTGTATTTAGCAGCGGGGCAGTTGGCCCCCAGACTGAGAGCCAACCAAAAAACGTGATTTTCATGCAGATTTTGGGCAAAAAAGGTCTTCTGCCCCCCTCAGAGAGACTTTTACCCGCAGGACCAAAAAGCTAAATACAGCCCTATGTCACACTCATGGACATCTGTATCAGATGGGATGGGGGGGAGGGGGCAAAAAATCCAAGGAGATATATCCGAAGGGCAAAATGGGGGGCCCGGGCAAATCTCCAGGGAGAAATGTTCTAGATCTGACTGAACAAGACTTAGACAACTCACTTTCCACCTCGACTGGCTTGCCTCCCATTTCTTCTTGAGTTTCTCAAACTGGTCAATAATTTTAGGATTCAGCTTGGCTTTATGTGGATTGGGAGAGTAGATTATGATCTTTAGGCAGGCAAGCGGGAGACCTGCCTGCATCCAATGCCCTGCAGCATCAACCATTGCTTTCAACATTCTTGCCTGATCAAAGTTCTGAAATACATTAACATTTGATAAAGAGGAGAGCTGAACTGTACAACAGCATTTCTCAGAGCTTTTACAGAGGCAAATATAAGAATGCAGCTTCATATTCTTTTAAAACGGCTGAGGGCTACTGTAAAATGACAACACACAATCCTCCATTGCAATAGAGGTTCTCACGTGACGTCATAAAGGCCACGTTGGCCGTCAAATTGACCACGTGTTTCCTGAAGGAACGTCACGATGACGCGATGACATTATTTCGTGTGCTGTCTCGTCACGTCAGGCGTAATGTTAATCCACGTGTAGCACCTTATTGACGCCAGTTTCATCATTTTGACAGCCAATCACATAATTTGATGACGTCAGTGGGATTCCTCTACAGAAGCATTTGAGATCCACTAAAATTGCGGGAGTAAAACCAAAGCCTATTGCTCCATCAAATAGGGATCGACTCAAATCGGTTAATTCTATTACCCGATTTCCTAATTTGCCCCCTAATATCAACTCCATAGCTAACCTAATCCTAAACCTAAAGATTGGAGGGCCAAATGGGAAGACATCCACGTACCTGATCTCCTGATGCCAGGATGGGGGTGATGACAGTACTCTCTTCATTCTTAAAGGTCGGAACCAATGCCCTGAACACATCGCCGACGAGCACAGCAGGATGGGAGACTTCTGTGTATGCTCGCTCAAAGCACAGCAATTGCCTTGAGAAAGGAAAGCAGAAGGTAATAGACAATGTAACTCATTCAGAACACTGAGAGAGACTACAATTAATATCTCTCACAAGATATATCTAAACACTTCTGAAGAAAGCCACTCTTTTCCCATGCAGGTTTTTCATTAGGCTTATAAATGTTTCAACAGGAAGGACACATACCGATATGGTAGTGAAGGTGGAAGGTCATGTGACAACCAACAATGGAAATTACGTCTCAAATCCTCTTTTTTGTTCTGAGCAAGATCACGGACGCGGATGTTAAGATTTCGCATCAAGGCACCGATCACCGAGGAGGGGGTTGGAGAATAATCACCTGAAATAAAAGAAGTATTGCTAGAGACACAATCTGACTTCATATCCGGATAAGAAATCTGTTAAGTAGTATTTTCAGACACATGGAATACTAAATCTAAACCTACCAGGGAAGGCCGACACCATGATGATATCCACCTTGTCCTGTGGTGGTAGGGCTGTGATGTCCCCGATCAGGAGCTGAATCTTATAGTGTCCATTTGGAGTTGGAACATCAATAGTTGATTTAACAAGTAGCCCACCAGAGGACATCTTGCAATCTCTTGGTACAGCTGTCAAGACTGCACTGTCACCTCTTACTTTGTACTCTTATGAATGAAGTGGAAGACATTGTTTTTCTGAAATTTACCATAAAAAATGAAAAATAACTATCAACAGAAAAAGGCATCACTAAACCAAAATGGCTGTCCATTCACTCGAAGCGGCAAACGCTTGAAAACATTGTTTGTTTCTGCGGCGTTGGTGAGGGACAAAGGATGCGACATCGCCCGTGCGAAAAGTGTGTGAATGAATTCTAAAGACGTTACAAAATAGACGTTTGTTGTTGTCATAATCTCTAGACGTTGTGGTGATCTCGAGTCGTAGCTAAGAAAGACAACAGATGGCGCTGCACTTTCTCTAGACGTTGTGGTAATCTTGAGTCGTAGCTAAGAAAGACAACAGATGGCGCTGCAAAAGAAAGACATCGTTGGTCATACTTTCTCTAGACATTGTTGTGATCTCGAGTCGTAGCTAAGAAAGACGACAGATGGCGCTGCAGTCGTTCACATGATCTTGAGTTGTAGCTAAGAAAGACGTAAGGTGGCGTGTCAGCGAAGAATGACGAAAACACCCGAAGTGTTACGAAGGATACAGCGCCATCTTACGTCTTTCTTACTACGACTCAAGATTACCACAACGTCTAAAGAAAGTGCAGCGCCATCTGTTGTCTTTCTTAGCTACGACTC
>NMRB01000217.1:444191-474235 GCA_002633025.1 Notospermus geniculatus
CAGCGGTGCATTCATTACAGGACATCTGGTTGAACTAACCTTTGCAGTTACACCGACCCTCTCAATGTTCTGATGCCAATTCGAAGAGCGAAAGTTGTTCTCCCTGCGGTAAAACGGCCCAAGTTCCTGATACAACTGGGGTTTGGACTCAGATTCGAGTTCACAAGATTCGAATCCACAACCATGCACTATCCCACCATTGACTCCCAAAGACAGAGCTTCGAATTCACCACCATGCACTACGCCACCATTGACCCAAAAGTCAAAGATTCGAACCCACAACCAGACACTACGCCACCATTAACTCCAAAGACAACGATTCGAATTCACAACTCGACGGAGCATGGAATCACCAAATGTTCGCGTTTACGTTTCGTGCCAGCGTTCAAGGTCTAAACCTCTCTATCATCTGATGGCACCTAGGTAGCCCACATATTATCACTGGGTTAAAATCAGATTATCAATGTTTCCAAAAAGTAAATTAAAGAAATACATAAATAAGTTTACTGTAGTTGTTTATATATGTATTTTGATGATAATATTCATATTTTTTCAAGCTCAGAGTCATTTTTGACTGAACGTCTTTTATATTCAGTAATATCATAAAGGAATCAACCATAAAGGTTTAACTGCGAACGATGAGCTTACTGAGGGATACACTTCCTGTCTTGCCACCAGATGTCTCTCACTGCCTGAATTTTGGCCTTACGTAATAGGCACGAGCTTCAACTTTTTTTGTGGTAAAGAGGAACATGAACCTGCCAACATGATGCTTTGAATTCCATTTCTGACGATAACTGAGCTATTTTCAGCACAATTAGTGTTCCATGTACAAATGTACGTCAGCCTATTCAAATGTACACCGATGACCCTGAACACACATCGTTCGTGGGGTTCTCATTAATTCAGTCCTTTTGTATCATACGATCAACTAGTCGGAATTCAACAAAATTTGCAGTAAACATGCAGAAGGGTCTTGCCTATCATATGGAAACGTCAGAATGCAATTCTGTTGTGTTTTAAAGGGATATTGTGCACATTTATAAAATGCTAAATTTGTCAGTTGAACCTTTATGGTTGATTCCTTTATGGTAATATGTGAATACAGCACCAATTTAGTCTTCCGATATGGTAACTTCAGAAAGGTGGCGCAACTGAACGTTGGCGACGACGAACGACGCAGTCGCGCACCTTGTATTATTGCTTAATAATCCAAGGACCATTGTGCTCACCTTATCATAGCATTTTTAGAAGGGGAGTCAACCATCTCCCCTGAAAATTCAAACAAAGTCAGTAACTTATTGTGTGATCACGGTCTTCTCGGGTAATTGGGGGACGAGGTTCATTCTCAGAAGACACAGGCGCTCAGTCTGCGACTGAGCGACTGAGTGTTTCACGCATGTTATAATAGAGAGGTTACGAGATGGTCACGTCACAAAATGTGGAGAGGCCGGGCTCCTTGAGATCCGGAGGCGAACTGGCTGGGGGGGGGGGCGAAAAAAACTGAGGACGGAGATAGACAATAAACCGGAGGTTCCAAAACCTCAATGCCATTCAGACATGGGGACGCGGACGTGGACGAAATGTTGACGTTCTGTAGGTATTATCAAAGTTTTCTTGGGGAGGGTCCCCCAGGCCCCCTTTGGCACTCGTCCACTTACCATAAGCTAAAGACGTAAGGATTTTAATTAAAGTCTTTGTAAATGACATAAATATGGGTAACGTTTGAAGTAGCCAGGTGTTACATCTGCCAGCGTTTCTGTGTGTCAGTGTGTCCCCTCATTGTTTGGGAATTGCGTCTTCTATCGTCAAGTCGCAGCTTATTCCGTCAGACAATAGGAGGGGAACACTCACAGTTCGGGAACACAGAAAAACGTTACACCGGCCGTAATTCTTTGCTAATGGCGCAATGTGAAAAACAGAAAACGATGGAGGAAGTACATTTATTTACAGCTTTACTATTCACAACTTTCCTTTGAATTTCACTTAAAACATTTTATGTGACTGTGCTCTCATATCATTGGTCCACTTTCAAGATGTCCTTCCAGTGACGCTAGCCAATCCCCTGCCGTGTTTCTCCGAGACAGCTCCAACCTGATTGGATAGTTTCAAATTTCTCACATCAATAAAACATACGGCGTATAATTTTGGAAAGAAAAGGCACGCCAGCATGACGTATGTGTTTACCAACAAACAAAGAATGAGGAACATGGACTTCTGTATGAGACCAGCAGACGTTACATACGTCGGTATGAACGCCATGTAAAGGACGAAAGTTGTGTAAACATTGAAACCTATAAATTTACTCTCGTTGAAATTATCCGGCACTTTCCTCACTTTGAAGGCAAAATATGTGCAGATGAGCACGAGAAGGACGTTATAAGCCAAAGAAATGAGCAGACCGGTTGGTGGAACATCGCAGCCGAGCTCCACGTATTTTTTCGTCCTGTCTGGCATCTCTGATTTCGGGCCGATTGGTAGGACCAGGGTGGTGGCGACACAGAGGATGACCTGGAAGTGAGAACGTCTGATATGGTTAACATCCATGTTTCATCAATAGTGAGTTTAAGAAACCAAACGTTAACGCTAACGATAACGCTAATTACGTCAAAATGACGTCACCCCCAGAAGAAATGCAACAGATTCTTTCGATGTGACGTCAAAATGATGTCATTAACGTTAGCGTTAACGTTAACGTATGGTTTCTTAAACTCACTAATATGACTACACACTAAGCTAGTCTATTTAATGGATAGTATGAATACAAACTATGAATGCTTTTACTTTCTTTCAGCTCAGTGTAAAAATGCATTGGATGGTCCTGCAGAAAACAGAAGAAAGCATTTACTAGGCTTCATTCACACCATTTACATATTCCAATCAGAAGTGCTCGTCTACGTTCTAAGATTGTCCCGCAATCCCCGGGCCGCAATCTACACAGAACTGGTCAACAAGAATTTTTCTTTGAAAACGCTTATCTGCTGACAAATCGACTCCTAGCAAAAACTCATCAAGAGTTCTAATCAAGTGTGAATAATGGGTTTTTCTTCGGGGCGAACGCACCATTCCTTGTTGCCGGTACGCTAAGGTGCGGTCCTGTTGACGTCGTCAAATGTTGTCTTACCTGGACAAACACTATGATGAAGCTGATGACAAGCTGCGAGATTTTACTAATGAACCTCGGCTCCTTGGTTGTCTTGGTACCCGCATCAAAGATGGCGTAGATCCGCCTCGTTTTCGTCAGCAACGGGGCAAAGGTCAAGGTGAACGAGAGAATGAAACCGAGGTAACTTGTGACACATGTCAAATACGTTGGCTTGGCAAGGCAGAAAAAGACGGTCATCAAGCTAAGGCCCATTCCTGAGATGATGACGTACATGAGCTCCACACTTGAAGCTTTAATAAGTTTGTTGTCCCTACATTTGACGAACACAACCGTGCAGACGATGCAAAGGACGAAACCTAAGCTAGCAAACATGGCGAAGGCGATGCTGGTCGGGCTGTACCATTGGCTGTATGTTTCCGGCACGCGATGACAACTGGTGAACGTGTCGTCTGGCCAGTGTTTCTCTGGACATCCGAGGCAACCGGATAGATCCGGTTGTGTTATCTCGTTTTCACGGCATTGGTTACAGTCCCAGCAACAGACGTCTTTGCTGGCAAACGACTGATAGTATCCTGGTTTGCAGGGATCCGAGCAGACGGATTTTGGAACGCCGGTGTCGTTGTAAAAGTGGCGAAATTCGGGATGCCATTGGATGTTCCCGTCAATTACATCGAACGACTGGTCCGAAATGTCGAGCGTGGCCATTGAAATTGGTGTATTNCGATGGCGTACATCATACTCGTTGCATGGTAAACTGCAGCGTCAAAGACGGTCGTATCGCACAATCGTGTTGCGTTTTGACTGTGCATGTGGATGGAAAACAACCCAGCGATGAGAAGGTCGCCATCTTTGAAAGTAAACTTGTCTGGAATGTCATTCAAGTAGTCCAGTACCTGTGGGTCAAGGAGGTACGACTGGACGTTCGTAAATGGTAACGCCGCTATAAGAATGATGAAATGACTGTAATCCATCGCCCGTGTACGATTGTGTGTTCAGGTTCAGGACTGAGATGAGCGATGCATGAACCGTAGAACGGAACAGTCATTATTTCGGAGTCCCAAGACGTTCATTTGACCGTACAGAACCATTGGACCAATCAGCACTTCTCTTATAAAGTACAAAAACAATACAGTCACGCAAGGACCAATCAGCGTTCTGTAATCTCTCCCTTCACCAATCAATATTCTTCCAAAGAAAATTGTTCGTTTTTTGCCAGGTTAGAGCTTTGTCTCGGTGTTTGTTGTCAAAGACGGTCGTCCTGACGTGATCAGTCGTGATATGAGATCTACACTTTGTGTTAGTCCCGTTCTCTTCACCAGCAATCTCTGAAACATAAAACGGAAATGACTATGTTAAGTTCATTGGCTAGATCGAGAGAAAATTTATGCCATCAGGTTGGTGCTTTCAACTGCTGTATTTGCATGCGACTGTGGGAAGACATTATATCTATGGACAGCCTCCCTTCTCCATTGGTTAGAGCTCGCAGTGTCCCCACGCATCGCCGCTAGATTACGCCACTCGTCCGTGGAGCAATTGAAAACGCGGAACTAATATTATCGAAGGTGGGGCCGGATTGGCCAAAGAGTTCCCCTTTAAAGATAATGTATCACGGGTATTTTCGCGGGCCACGAAAATCATTGTTTATTTACATTTTGTTTGTTTATGTCCAGTGTTTTATTGTCTTATGAGTAATTTGTTGGTGGCCTACCCCTCTAAAAATTCTTTTGACACCAATAGTATTCAATTTGGTGGGTTGGCATGTCCCAAAAAGTCCAAATAACATAATGTAAACATCCATGTTTACAAACATTGAATGTAAACAATGAAGGCGTGATATATTATCTTTAATACTGTGAACCTGATCTGTTTATAGTTGAAGTTCAAGTTTATCGTCAAGTGATTTCAGCTATTGAAGCAAGGATTTCAACAAAATCGAACACCTTGCTGAAAAGTATCGTACACAAACATTTGAAAAATAGAAATTGGGTCGAGAGGTGAGCTGTTTTGTTGGCAATAGATGTTAATCTGGCCAAGTTGAGGAAACGTCCTGGTTGAACATGACAGAAAATCAAACAATGGAGTGAAGAAGTGGCAACTTTAGTGCGACCCAGATACTTGACATCGTAATACGTGGCTCACGAGAACGTGTTTTATCTGGAAGTGCTTTTGTGAGTTTTGAAACGGGTGCTTTTTGACATTTGGTGCCATTGAGTGCCTCAAATCAAATCGCAGCGATACTATCACATTCCAAATGTCACCCGCTGCGCCATGTCCCGTTTTCGCTCACGGTGTCGCCATCTATTAAATGACTGCGTCACCACACAAAAAAATCGATATTGAGTGTCTGGCTGCGCGAGACTACCGGTGTGATCAAAGCAGTTGGAAGAGTTGGCGGAAATGGGGTAAAATCATAATATCAATTTTTTCGCAGTGTAAATTCCAAAAATACATAAATAAGATTGTTGCATTTATAAATATCTATATTTTGATGCTAATTTTTTTATGTTTTCAAGCCGCAGGTCATATTTGACGGAACTTAATATTTGATTATAACACCAACTGACTCTTCCGATAGGGTGAATTCAAAGTGGTGGCGCAAGTTGACGTAGTTGACGACGAACGACGCTATCGATATAGCTCACCTGGTATTATTGTTAATAATCCAGGGACCATTGTGCTCACTTATAATGGCATTTTTAGAAGGGGAGTCAAAATCGTCTCCCCTGATTAAACAATCAATGTATACTGGTCAAAGCGGCCTAAAATGGGCGAGGTCCTGGAAAAACTGCACAGTGGGACAAGCTGGTAGAAAACACCCTGTAACTTGTATATTGTGGGCTGTTAAAATATAATTCGGGGTAGGTTATTCAGAATTGCCTCCTTTTGATCAGAATATAGTAGTCTAAAACTTATTAGGCCCGTTTTGTTTTAGCCTGATATTTACCGTTCCCGGCAAGGGTGTAATGATACTGGTTTCAGGGCAGTGAAATGGTGGCAATTTCGTATGATATTTACATTGTCCGAGAAAATTGCAAATAAAAAGAATTAGAATCATTGGAATTTAATGAAACTCAAATATGACATTCACAACAAATGCCAATCAATCCTGTGAAAATTTGAATCAGCTTCTATTTGTACGTTTTGAATTATTTGGCAAAATGTATGTACAGTCGATGTACAGGACGTGTACAGAAAATTTAATTGTGGACCTAGCCCCCGGACCTAGCCCTAAATCTCGACACTGCTGGGTCAACTCCTAAGCTAGATTGGTTCCACGATCACCCGCAAGGTGGGTTTAGTGGTACCAATCAACAACAAAGCGCTTTTCTGAGATGCGCGAGACTACAGAGCAAACCAGCTAGAAGACAGCGGAATTGAGACGAAAATCAAAATATCAATTTTTCCAAAGTGTTAATTCAAAAAATACACAAATAAGATTACTGCTAACATAAATATCTTTATATTAATCCTGGTTTTCTCTTATTTTCAAGCCGAGAGTCATATTTGACTGAACTTAATATTCGAGCACAACACCAATTAAAGCTTCCGATCTGGCGAGTTCACAATGGTGGAGCACGGAGTATTCTTCGACGACGAACGACGCTATCGATATAGCTCACCTGGTATATTTTAATTCCAGGGACCGTTGTGCTCACCTATATACAACGCAATTTTTCCAAGGGGAGTCAAAACCGTCTCCCCTGAATTAACCAATGAATGAAGACTTGAGGGCAATAGTTCCTGAGCACACGAGAGGTGATGCAGACATTCCAGGATTCACGACATGTAGAATTAGGATGTACCGACTATTTATAAACTTTTGGCTTGCCTGGCTTGTATTAATTCACAACAATAGAAGTGGACACTTTTTACAGGGGGGGGGGGGGCTTTTACTGCGACAGCTGACACACACGCAGCAATTGCCGAGGAGCGGCGTGGTCTAGTGGTTAGCAGACGGACTCCTGATCACAGGGTACGTGGTTCGATTCCCAGTCCTGACCAAGAAAAAAACACGCTCGCTTGTGACCTTGAGCAAGTCACTTTGCCTCACTTGCTTCACCCCACCCAGGTGTACAAGGGGTACCTGGCTTGTAGTGATGGTCTATACGAGACGGTCTAAGAGCGCTGAAATCGGCTGCCGGGACTGTAATACTCCCCAGGGAGTGGAAGAAAGGAAATTGGAATGAACAGGCCTATAGCTGGGGTAATAATGTAAAGCGCATTGAGCAGTTCAACTGGGATTTCTACTCGAAGGTGCCTGAGGAAGACCCCGAATGGGGTCGAAAATTCGCGAATAGCGGAGACGACATTACTTTATATTTTGTGTGTCGGTCTTTTTTGCTCTATTTTGGATACCAGGATTCACAATGAGGGCGTGGCTGCGCGAGACTGTCTCTAACGTAGGAAACCTATCTCTGCCCATGCACTCACGGTACGCCCTGCCCCGGAGCATTAGGAACGCCCGGTCGCTGGACACCTTGAAGGTCGCAGTAAATGTTTTATCACCACTGGATGTAAAGCGCACTGAGGCCAGTGTTTTTGCGAAGTGCCCTACATGTATATAAAAAATTTTGTATCATTGTATCAATTTTGTCACCTCGGGAATGGGTAATTAAGTGCCGAATGCATGTAGGCAACTTTGCGATAGGTCCCTCAAATGGTTCCCGTGGAATGACTAATATTGACTGATGATATCAGAAGGTAATGCCAATAATAACACTGGCTCGAAGGCCAAATATTTACATGTGTACATCACAGGAGCCTGCGCAAAAAGACCGGGACTTGTTGCGCTATACATGGACTGACTGTACGGCTGAACAATAAAGCATTGAGATTGAAAATTCAATAAAAATTCACGATTAAAATTCAACACTGATAAAACTGATTTTCGATACTTCAAATTTCCCGTTTTTGCATTTTCAGTTGGAGTTATTAAAGATAATGTATCACGGATATTTTCGCGGGCCACGAAAATCATTGTTTATTTACATTTTGTTTGTTTATGTCCAGTCTTTCTTTGTCTTATGAGTAATTTGTTGGTGGCGTGCCCCTCTAGAAATTCTTTTGATACTGAAAATATTCAATTTGGTGGGTTGGCATGTTCCAAAAGTACAAAATAAATGTAAACATCCATGTTTACAAACATTAAACAAGTCGCGATACATTAACTTTAACACAGAACACAACTGAATGAAATTAAAGATAATGTATCACGACTTCATTGTTTACATTCAATGTTTGTAAACATTGATGTTTACATTATGTTATTTTGTACTTTTGGGACATGCCAACCCACCAAATTGAATACTTTTGGTATCAACAGAATTTCTAGAGGGGCACGTCACCAACAAATTACTGATAAGACAAAGAAAGACTGGACACAAACAAACAAAATGCAACAAAAACAATGATTTTCGTGGCCCGCGAAAATACCCGTGGTACATTATCTTTAACGGGAATTTCATGTTCGTTTCGCGGCTATATCGATCTTCGATATTCTTTGACTGCACCTCTAGATTTCAAAGCAAACTCGTCACTTCTCAGGCTGACAAAGAAAGAGGCCAATTTCTGGAGAGATGCGGGGGTTAAATAACCCGATCGTCTCATTTTTCTAATAAATCGCCTGCATTTTGCTAATGTTTAAATGGAACATTTCCTTTGGTTAATATTGCGATTCCCAGGAATATCACCGAACGTGCCATTATTAAATTAGACAACGTGATTGACAGGTAATCAAATCAGTCAATCAACTTATACAGGTATACGCTAAAAGATATCATGATCAGACATCGCATCGCAAAATAAGTAATCAGAAATCAGGTACGAGGAAGGTTATTGTTGTCTTCCTTGATTTGTCTGGCGTGAATTTATCTTTTCAATCTTCCATGCATGAGGAACATCAAGATTTGGCCTCCCACAGCAGGGCTTTTTACTTCGCTCCTCTGCGAGTGTATGAAGAGGAACGAGACCAAAGCCCTGCTATGGGAGGATGGGTTTGGCGTGGCTTCTCTGTCATTGTGCATTAATCTGTCCAATGCACTATAAGAAAGCGAAGTGTGACAACTCACGCGAAATGACGGTCAGTCAAAATGATCGATTTGCTGATAGGCGAATGCACAGCGATTCTATGATATACTAGTACTGGAAATCATCCATCAAACAGCAGAGGAGAGAGGATGACATCACAATCCCCATCATGGCGTCCTTGGCGGCCATACTGGATATCGGATCATGACATACCACACAAAACCCGTCACATGTGTTTTGACATGTGACATCTTACGGAAAATCTTATGCACACTTCCCAGATTTCTGTGTTCTCAGGCGCCAAATCGTAGAGTTTAATACTTGGTTTCATACGTGATTCACCAACACATCACGGTTGGACGTCTGCATGATTACATTCCTTTACTTGTAATCACTGACGTCATTGAACACTGGGTCAACAGGGAACACTGAAACAATCAGTTTGTTTGTAATGAGAAGACTTCGATTAACCCATTCTGCGTCAAACATTAAAAACAAGCTGACATTGAAAATCACGTGAAACCTGAAACGTTTGAAATACATTGTACATGTATTACAAAACAATTATGTATCGTTTAAAGGCCTATTATCGTTCTTATATCAGAGCTATTACCGGAGGTAGCTGATGACGACCGTAGAACTAGAATACCGTATTTCAATCGTTTTCGATTTAATACGTTTTTTACATTTTTTAAAATTGTCCAGGTTGAATATTTGAATGCAGTTGTGTACTTAAAATATCAAATGACTTTTCATTTTTCAATTTGAACAATCACATGAAAATAGTTGATTTTCATAGAGATACATGTAGTTTGTTTGTTGGTAACATAACGCGTTGATTACAGGCCTGGCCTACTTTCTAAATCACTTCAATGGCTGGCAACTTGACTCCGCCACGATCGAAGGGAAAGACTCAAATTCAACTTCCAGAGGGAGTGGGTTAACCGGGGACGGGATTACTCAATGGTGTGTTGCATTCATATGATCGAGAATGCAGAAAATGCTAAGTGTGTGTTACGTGCACATTTATCGGAAGTTAGCATTCTATATTTTCAGATTTCTAGATTTCTAGAATTCTGCCACTGAGTTGAGGGACTGCTTGAATGGCATTTTAGAAAGGTTTCGAATAACTAATCCAATTTTTTGGTCACTCTTTCTAGATTTAGTTAACACGACGTTTCTACCAGTGAGTGTTCCCTGTTACACTTGACAACGACCAGGGAACACTGGAGGGACACTTTTGGGGGACACCCCGTACAATATTCTGAGTAGAGGACATTGCTGCGACATATTTGCAAACATCCCAGCAACCAAGGATATCAGGCTGTCATACGTCGCAACACCTGACATAGATATTCACAGTGTAGGTGGCTCAGGATTACCCTGAACTTTTGGCGATAAAGGTAGATTTGGATTTGCTGTCACCAGCTCTTTAGAGTAATTCAGGTGATTTTTGATAGCATGCTGGCAAAATGTAAAAATAAGTGGCTGGACGTATATTAGTATATTGTTTATAAACGTCCGACCTCGGGCAAATCCGAAAGGGCGGCATATTTTTGGCGCGATTTATGCATAGAGTACTAACCAAGAGACTCGCCAAGAAAAAAACACCCGCCAAAATAGGGGCAGAATACTTGAACAATTTGACCCGTAGGCTGCAATCACATAGCTACACGGACACGCTGGCCCGGCACGCTGGTTAACAATGGCTTCACAAAGGGCTCGCGACCGTGAAGCCATTGTTAACCGGCGTTTCCGTGTAGCGTGTAGTTCTATGTGATTGCGCCTAAGGGCAATTCCACGGTCTCGGACGTGGCATTTTTTCACTTATTCAGTGCTGTTTCTGCAAATTTTGCAACCACAGAAAGATGTAATACCCTGCATCATGTCAGGCTATTGTCCTTCTATGCCCCTGGTATGAATTAAGTTCATTGTGATTCATAATTAGTCCACTTTTTGCTAATTACATGTAGTTGCGTCACGGACGTAACATCGCACAAGTAACGTCCGTTACGCAACTAATTAGCAAACAGTGCATTAATTATGAATCACAACGAACTTAATTCATGCCGGGGGCATAGAACAAAGAGATGAAAAGCACAAAAATTGACACACAATATATGATAAATAAAAAGGCAATTTCCAGAGTGTTTGCGAATTTTCGACCCCAACCGGGGTCTTCTTCAGGCTGGAACTTTACAATCCGAAACTCTAGAACAGACTGAGCTGAAACCCAAATGTAGACATGAAGTATCCCATCCAAACAGGACGTGACAGCAATTAAGGAAAGAAAAGAGTACAAGCCCCAAAAGGTGGTTGCTCAACCTAACAGAAATGTAATTAGTGAATGTAAGGCTTGACTAGGCTGAAGGGAAAATATAGCTTGGAGGATTTAAACTAACAGTATAATTATACTAACAGTACAATACCCCCAAGACCATAGTAAGAGTAATTTATATTAAATAAATGTAGGAAGTGATAACAAATTAGGCCTAGAAAATAAATGAAGAGCAAGATAATAAGAAATGAAGGGGCAACAGTAAAGAAAGGGAGCCTATAGGTGAACAGCACCTACAAAATCTGACCAACGAAAAATTAGAGACAGACCATCATGGACAAAGACATAGGCCTAAAAAGAGGAAAAAACTAAAGGGAAAAGAGGGGTTGCAAAGCACTGACCTGCGAACAGAATAGGAGAAGAGCAATGGAAGACAAGGCCTAGAAAAAGGACCCCTGTCCCCCGGCCCGAGCTACAGTCTTCCAAAGCAAATAGGAGAAGAGCAATGGCAGACAAGGCCTAGAAAAAGGACCCCTGTCCTATGTCCCCCGGGGGCATAGAACACAAACATGACATGATGCAGGGTACTTAATGGTCCTTTGGTGCCATCAGAAATATGGTGCCATGAGTTGCAGAGACCGCACTGAACAAGTAAAAAAACATCCTGAATTTTACCGTGGACTTGCCCCTAACGCGGGTGATCCACTGTCGCGATTTTGGCTTTAGTCGGGGTTGCGTTCCCTTGCGATTACCTTATAAGGACTTCCGATTGCCATATAAACCGCAAGGGAACGCAACCGCGTCTCAAGCCAAAATCGCGACAGTGGATCACCCGCTTAAGAGACAAAGAACAAGCCACCTATAAGCGGCGAATCCACTGTCGCGATTTGGGCTTGAGACGGGGTTGCGGTCCCTTGCGATCGCCTTCTATGGCAATCGGAAGTCCTTATAAGGTAACCGCAAGGGAACGCAACCCCGTCTCAAGCCAAAATCGCGACAGTGGATCACCCGCTATAGAGACATTAATCGTTCAGTGAATTCTGCCCCGATTTTCTTGACAAATGCTGGAACCAATAAGCTCTACTTACCTGAAAAAGACGACGAGTTGATTACTCCGTGCATGGATGCGACGACACCGGAGATTAACCCCTGCTTGAGAACAAAACTGTTGGCCCCATCCGCTGCTTTTGCCGTCGGTCTCCAGCCGCGAGTGGCGTTTCGTCTTAAACTCCCGCCACCTGAAAGCACCACGTGACTTCGATGATATGAGTCTCAATCGCAATATCCAATCCGATGTTGCAGAACACGAACGAAGAAGGACAACGACTGGACTTCCATGTTGGAACAGATTGGAAAGGTTATTGCATCGAACTGACTTCTCCCTCCGTCACTCCCAGCGGACCTCCAGCGCCGGAGTGGTATTACGAAACGAGGCGCGGTAATCAGCCCGGGTAATCAGCACACTAAATACACTGACTTGACTGATAGCTTCATGTCAACATTGGCATACTTCGTCGGAGTTCCTTGGGGACGATATGTTGACATTCGCAGTGTTGTGGTTGGCATCAGGTGTTTGAGAAGGTCTGTGGCTACACGAGAAAGATCGGGAAGCGACAACGGATTTCAGATGCACTGACTCCCCGATGACCAGCCCGTCGATTCCTTGCTAATGTCACGATCCAGGGCCCATATTCATAAAACTACTTAAGTCTAAGTGTGACACTTATCCTTTGTTCAACACAAAAGATAAGCATCACACTTTGACTTAAGTATGTGTTAGACCCCAGTCTTCTTTTTAAAGGGCCACGATATTGCCACTTTTTGTCAACAGTCGGCACCATCGGCGGTGGTGGCACCATTCTCCAATACGTGGATGGGGCGAGGTTGATAAGCGTTAGCTTAACAACATAGTCAACAGAGGTCTCCTTTAAGGCAGGTTGAGAGGCTCCGCTATTAAATTCTCAACTGTTGACTGCAGAATGCAACCGATACAAGTTCCGTCCATTCCAACGAGTCGGCTTCAAAAAGTGATCGTTAATTGGCGGAACAGTATGCAAATATTGATTGACCGCAATTTTGTCGCAGATAGCGCAGTCAGTGAGCAGTTTACCTTCAAACTTGGTTACGAAATCAAACAAATACGGCTTCATAAACCGCCAATAAACACCAGGCGGCCGAAGCACGTCAGCAAAGTAACAACAAAGAACATGTAATGTACTGTACACGGAAATGCACGTCCGTGCGTTCCGGTTATTTTTTTTTTGTTGTTTCGAGCAATCGTTTTTTTATTTCCGATACGGATTTTACATCAGTTACCTAAAATAACGAAATCGGCGACATTCCCTAGCCAGGCCTACATCCTTCTACGATGATAGGGTACGTGCATCAAATTTCTACCGGCAAAATATCAAATACTAAAGGCGAAGGTTTTTTAATAATCGATTCATCACGACTGAAGTGAAGACAAGAAAAATTTGTATATCAACAGAGTTCAAATGATACAAAGTGAAATAAGCTTAATACATTTTGGGGGCATCTGTAATGAAAAAACTAAAACCGAATTGGTCGTGCCGGTCAAAGTCTCTGAATACGATCGAACGCCGCCATGTTGGATATATTACTGTGCTAAACCACGTGTTGGAAGCGATCGGATGTGGCGACAGTGAAAAAGTCATAAATTTATTTTGAACAGCACCATAGTTTACATGTGATACATGTAATTAACAATCAAAGTAATAATTTGATTTTCAATTCCAAATGTTCTTTTTAATGCCGAGGCGCCAACTACATTCGCAACACTTCGGGTTTTTTCCGTCATTCTTCGGGAAACACAGGCACAGTTTCGAGCTCTAAGTTGAGAGTAGTTGCCAACCTCATGCCCAGGGTCCCATTGCGTCTTCGTCTTGATGAAAGTTCAATGCGAACAGTGCAGGCTGCTTTGAGCGATGGGGACGAGGTTGGAACGTGGTAATCTGTAGACCGAGGTACTACTCTTGGATATAGGTGTATCTATTACTGTACAATTACGGTCAAAATGATTCACAATTCTTCCCAAATCGAGCCATACACCACTTCCTTCAGATAGCCAGCGGAATTGACTTTGACACTATAGTCCGAGCGTTGAGGGAAATCCATGCAGATGACCTTTCCACTGTCGGTTACGACGTCAATATACACCATGCCTCTGTCAGAGTCGGGATTGAAGCCAAAATCCCGTGAGTATCTTCTTTATACGGTACCACAACTTCAGCGAGCGCTTGATTCCGAAGCTGATTTTGAACGTGTGATGGTTGTTGCACGTTTGAAGATTTCATGATCTGATTTGAGATTTATATTGCCTTAGCAGACGGAAAAGACGCGTCATCTCGTGAAAAAAAGTAATGCCACGATAACGACACTTCTTAGATTAATATGAACTATAATACGTTTGTCACAGGCCTATCCAGCGGAAATGAGACGGTAATGACTACTCTATAATATTTTACGGTATTCAAGAAAGAATCAGTAGGCCTAAATGATTTGCTGGACACGTTTACGTTAGTCATCCCACGCATACCCTACGTTTTAACAGAATCTCCATGCTTCCGGTTTGGTTTTCATCTCTGGCAAAAACGAAACCGGGAATACTGGCTTCGAAGTGGATGATAATACATGATGGTGATGTCACAAATTTTCAACACGTCTTATCATAGCTAGAGACTGCGTGGGGCGCCAAAATATGTCAAAACCTTTTTGACGCATCTTTGTGAAGAAAATGCACGCGCGTCTCTTATATAATGCAAGGTCTGTTCACACCAAAACCGTGCCGCGGGCCGCGACGGCGAAAAAAACGTGCGTTCACTGCCGGGAAAATAGTTAATGCATTTTCAATGAAAGGGTCACACCAAAGACGCGCGGAAAAAATGACGCGCGGTCGCTTGCCGCGAGGGCGCGGATGCGGGTGCGGGCGTTATGTTTCCACGAAACGGGTACAGACGCGGGAGTTGGTCTTCGGTCGGTGGGAATTCCAGGGGAATTCGCAGGAATTCAGGGGAATTGAAAGGAAATGATGACGAAATACCGCGCGGGCAGCAAGCGGGCGCGGAGAAAATCGCTTCATGACCGATTCGAAAAAAAGCGTCCGCGCCCGTCCACCCGCGTCGTGGAAACAGTTCTCCCGACTTTTTTTTGCATGACTGGGCTATCGGCCAACACTGAGTGAGAAGAATTGGTGCTATTGAGGAAATGACCGTTTCAGCGCAGCAGAAAGCATCGATTACTTTCCAAGGCAAAAAATGAATCCCGGCGATGATCGTGACTTGTAGGCTATACAGCTCTATAATGACGGGGAAGGAACTAGATGAATGATAAGCCTTTTCCTCTGTTTTATTTTCCCACGAACAAAATATAGCATGATTAAGAAACTAGAGTAGCCAGGATATCGCCAAATATAACGTTTGTTGGCTATTTTCCCAGGAGGAAACATTTGGCTCTCCTGATAGGCCTTCACATTAACCAGATTATAGGCCTACGTGTAGGTTTTATTTAGAGTCCCGTGCGTGTCACTACGTGAACATGATCAACACGAAAGCCAAGATCTATGATAAAAGTACCGGGAACTATCACATGATGATTCTGACTTCTTTCATGACACATCATGCAGTTGATTTCTGATCCCTGCCAGTGTAATCTTGATAATAGTGTTGATTGGTTAGCGCACTGTGGGCCGATTTAATAGATTTGCTAACAAGCTAACCATTGGTTCCACCAAAAATAGATAGGTGCGCGAAAAATGTACAACTAAATTTTTCACCAAAAAGCCCCGTTTTCTAAGCTCTGTATCATAGGCCTACATATGGCGCTTACTATCCATCCAAACAGAGCTTTTTGGTGAAAATTTAGTTGTACACTTTCCGCATGCCTATCTATTTTTGGTCGAACCAATGGTTAGCTTAGCAATTATCTATTAAATCGGCCCTGTGTAGGCTATGCCGGTTTACTAACATGTCTAAAGCGGGTGATCCACCGTTACGATTTTGGCTTGAGACGGGGTTGCGTTCCCTTGCGGTTACCTTATATGGCAATCGGAAGTCCTTATAAGGTAATCGCAAGGGAACGCAACCCCGTCGCAAGCCAAAATCGCAAGAGTGGATCACCCGCTTAAAGAACCACTAACTTCCTTCCTTTTCAATTTGCATCGTGGCCACGCCCTGGTCCCGCGGGCCAGAGCCATCTATTGAGCATAGGTTGACCCATTAGCATTGGAGACTGGTCCCCTGCTCTCAAGCTATTCCGCTAGTACATGTAGTGGAGCGTTACGAGGACAACCACTAGTCTATTATCACTGATCAGGAACTCGAAGCAAGTACCACAAATAGACTGGAATTTGCGATTTTGCTCCCTGATTTTCGTTGCTTGAAGCGCTATCGAATTGATTTCGTCAATGATCATCAACGCAAACATTCCTTTCCAATACGTTAATTGACATAAGAACCTTTTTGGAGGTGCTATACGGTAAATAAGTGGATAAGTTGAAGCAAAGGCCAGGCCGTAAACCACTGCAGCGCCATCTATAGGCAGGTGGCGTCACTAGAAATGATAGTCGGCTAGTGATTTCTGATCAGTTTCTGCCTGAATTATTCCTCCAAGGTTTCTTGCTCCAGATATCCCTATATGACTAGCTCTCAGCTCTTAGTTGTCATCACCCCGGCCCATGACCCAACCTGGCAGTCAAATTTTCCTGGCTTGGGCGAGGATGACGTAGCAGCAACTTCTGGATATTTCCATCATCAGTACCAGGCGGTGGAGATGGCACTGGTGGTGGGATTGGGGAGAGGCGGTTGAGTAAGGCTTTGGAGTGGACGATACACTCGAGCACTCTCTGCAATCCATGACCATGTTCACACTCCTTTTTCCTTTCAGATGGCAACACGAACAATAGCCAGCGAGACTGATGAAAAAGTGAAAAAGGAACTCATTCAAAAGAGACATTATTTCCTCCTCCATGAGTTACAGAATATGGCCAAAGAACTACCAACGTAAGGGCCAGTTAGCTTGAGTATTGAGTTGTAGTTGAGGAATGGTTCTGCTCATGTAATGTTAGAACTGTTTATGACCATATTGAAAAACTGAGTTATTTTCAACATTGTATTCAGGCACTTCCAGCAAAGGCTTTCATATGACCTTCTATCAACCTTGGCTAGTTCTCTCCTGGATAACACTGTGTTTGAGATTGTGAGAGGGCTAAGAGAAGTTCAAGAGATGGAAGAAAGATGTCTCTTTAACCAACGAGTGAGGTGTGTCAATGAAGCAAAAGGTAATTGTAGCCAAAATGTGGGGGAACAGAATTGGTGTAGTGGTTTGGGTCCCTGGTTCAAATCATGTCTGCAGAGAGTCCCATAAATCACCTTTAATCAATTGCCTACCCAGGTATCAAGTAGCCTATTATAAATAATGAGTGCATGTTCCTTCTGCTGATATTCAGTCGGCCTGTTAACTCCCTTGTTTCTTGTTCTCACCCTTTCAGCCTTAAAACAAGAAACTAAGGCCAAACACAAGGAAAACCTTCAGATGAATATGAGCAAACCACACATGATCCCAATGATTGAAGCTCAGCAGCAGAAAGAAATGGAGGTAAGATGGCATACCACAACTCTTACAGTTGGTTATGATTGACACTTGTCACCCTTACCGTAATTGAGATGTTATCCACAATTATAGAGATTGAATTGGACAGAAATGGCCCGACGTGGAGGGTAATTGAGTCATTTTGTTGGTGTCTTGACCCTGAAAGAGGTTCCACTGATCGTATTTTTCAGAATCTCCTAAAGAAACAAGAAGAAGACCTGAAGCGGAAGGACATGAAGATTATCTTAGAGCTTGAGCAAAAGGCCATGGATCAACAGGTCATGTTGGAGAAGGCAGGCGTCATTGGCTTCTTTGTCACCAATGACCCCAAGGAGGTCCGCCTACAGATGTACCTTCTGGACTTCATTACAAGGCTCAGTAACATGGACGTGCCATCTTGACAGTGAGGATGAGAAACATTTGAATGTCATGAGCACGAGTAACAGATATTGGCCTGTCCGGATAAACCGTTACAGTCAACTCTCTTTTAGAGCTGTGACAGATTTTCACCTGTCTGGAGGAAGAGTTAGACTGTTAGAGCCAATCAGCAGTCTCAAGGAACAGTAAGAACCAATCAGCAGTCTCTAGGAATAGTGAGAGTCAATGGTTGTCTCTATGAACTGTAACAGTCACCTGTATGACAGTGAGGATGAGAAACATTTGAATGTCATGAGCACGAGTAACAGATATTGGCCTGTCCGGATAAACCGTTACAGTCAACTCTCTTTTAAAGCTGTGACAGATTTTCACCTGTCTGGAGGAAGAGTTAGACTGTTAGAGCCAATCAGCAGTCTCAAGGAACAGTAAGAACCAATCAGCAGTCTCTAGGAATAGTGAGAGTCAATGGTTGTCTCTATGAACTGTAACAGTCACCTATTTCTAAGTAGCAGATGTCCACCTTTCGGAAGGAACAGTTAGAGCCAATATGCACACTTGCTGAGAGCATGTCGGCAAGGCTCTAGGAACATATAGAGCTAATCACCTGTCTCTTGGAAGTGTAACAGACAGTCACCTAAAAATCACTGCCAAAATTATACATGTATTTATTTGAAATGATTTTATTTTCAAGGAATAAATAGCTTATTTAGTTCATTTCATCCACTGTCTCTGAGGTGGTTACTACCTTGCCGCGAGTCCATTCTCAGAGATCAAACGACTATGAGGTGGACCTCAGGGGACTGAACACTCCAGATCAGCATCTGACCAAATCTGGTAAATGCAGAAGCAGCCCCTGTGCTGCGGTGCGTTATTCAGGTTTACCAATTGCGCCCAGCCCGGAACACAACTTCCTGCTGAGGACAAAAATCACGACTGTTAGGAAGGGAATTTGCTATAGAGGCGTCACCTTTCGGAGAACGGCCACAACATGGGGAAAGCCCTCCTAAAAATAGTACGGTGATGCAGCCAAATCGGCGTAGTCGACGCCTACCTCCACAGCAAAGCCAATAGAATATTATTGACGACCGGAAGAAATCAATCTGGGCATGCGCAATTTCTAAGTAGCAGATGTCCACCTTTCGGAAGGAACAGTTAGAGCCAATATGCACACTTGCTGAGAGCATGTCGGCAAGGCTCTAGGAACATTTAGAGCTAATCACCTGTCTCTTGGAAGTGTAACAGACAGTCACCTAAAAATCACTGCCAAAATTATACATGTATTTATTTGAAATAATTTTATTTTCAAGGAATAAATAGCTTATTTAGTTCATTTCATCCACTGTCTCCGAGGTGGTTGCAACCTTGTCATGAGTCCATTCTCCGAGATCAAACGCGAGGTGGAACTCAGATCTTCAGGGGACTGGACACTCTAGATCAACGTCTGACCAAATCTGAAATGCAGAAGCCCCTGTGCTGCGGTGCGTTATTCAGGTTTACAACTTCCTGCCGTCGGCCGATCTGCTGAGGACAAAAATGCGGTTATGAAAGATGTCAATGACGGAGGAAGATGTGTTGGAGCCGGCCAAGTCAGCCGGCCGGGCAGTACTTTCCGTCTTGCCAGTCGGCCCACTGATTGGTAGATTGAACTCTGTAATGTTGATTGGCGGACACCCAGGCACCACGACTGCCATTGGCCACAGTAGGATATTCTCCAGCAACAGGAGTACATGATTCCATGAGTACTTCATCAGCACGTGGTTTAGTATAAACTCCTCCCACTTCCTTGACTTCTGCAGAAGAGATATTGGAATATTCTCCCCACCGAACCTACTAACTCCTTTGTGCCTGGCTGCAGGGCCTAAATTTAACATTGGCGACCTTTTGTACCTGGCTGCAGGGCCTAAATTTAAGTATGGCTGGTGCAACCGGGCCTAAAAGACAACTGATGATTTTCAAAAGGGCTGCGTTGGCCCACAGAAACGTGCACGAGAAGACTCCCACGTGAAGAGAAGCCATCCTCCCATCGCAGAGCTTTGGTCTCGCTCCTCTTCATATGCTCGCACTTTGTGTGCGAGCGTATGAAGAGGAGCGAGACCAAAGCTCTGCGATGGGAGGATGAGATGAGCAGCCTTTATGAGGCCTACTCTACTTTCATCTCTAAAAGGCCACCAGTGCAAAGAAGAGGAGGGGCGCCTACGTCAAGGGTGCGGCGGCATCGCAGCCAACCTCATTGGCCCCCTCCGCCTGTAATGTAGGCCTACATGTGTTTAGTTCTGACACCACCTGCTGTTTTCAAATTTATTCATAAAATATTTCACCTGCTGTACGAACAGAATCGATAATGTTAATCGATCTGTATAGGCTTGGTCTGTGTGCTTGGCGGGCTGATGGAATAGCAACTTAGACAGCCCGGAGAATTCTCATTTCGTCCCCAAAAGGACGCGACAATTCCGTCACCATTGGCGTCTGGCTCAAAGTAAGTCTCTATAGCATCTATCCTTTCAAACTGCGGCAAATTTCCACCATATGTCGTCGAGATGTGACCACGCCAATTGATCAAAGTTGTGTTGATAAAAGTTGTGTGTCCAATCATGCCAATGGCAAACTTCGCCGACATTGGCCCGCAGGCATGGGAGATTTTACCGCAACATTTTATAAGGGACCTTTTGGCCTCCACGCGTGGTCAGTTGACCGACCATATAGCCCTTGTGCCGTAATACGGGTCACTGGATTTGCAACGATTGCTCGGGTGCAGGTCAGCGCCTATTTTAATACCCTACACGACTGTTTGGACTATTACTCTGCATGGAGCTATTCTGCAATTAATACATTTTGTACGGTAAGTACATGTATGTCTGAAACATTTACACTTTCTAAATTTATGGATCATCAAATTTGAAACCCTCGATCAGATTCATTATAGATTTGTTCCGTTCAGAAAATATACGGTACCCCCGGGATACATCCTCTCAGGGGCCATATGCATAAAACTTCCTTAAGTTAAGTGTAAAACTTACCCTTAAAGTCTAAGGATTTCACTTTACCAAGTGCCATACGTAAGGTGTATGCATAAAACAAACTAAGGGCATACTCAGCTAAGGGCAACCCTTAACTAAAGTATTTCCAGGAATTGTGGTGTCAGCCAATGAAATTTCAGTGTTCAAGGGGTTTCCCAGATTTCTTGAGTGTTATACTTAAGGAAGGTTTCTCAAATGTAGGCTGCATGTACATGAACATGACTGCAGGCAATGCTGTAATGGACATTTTAGTATGTTTGGAACTGTGTAAAATGGCTATTAACGGTGGAAAACAAAAAAGAGGTTACCAAATTGGTAGGACAGAAAGAGAATACATGGTCTGTCAAATCAAAATCCTTGGCACAGTTCAATGTTATCCCACCCTAGCCTAGCACATAATTTCCCCGGCCTATTTGGCTAGGTAAATGCATTAAAAAACATATGCATTAAAAAACAGCATGGATAGCATATTCCAACCTGTGCCTGCCACAACTGTGAAGTTAAGGAGTCAGTTAAGGGAACTGTCACCACACTTAGAGTTAAGGGTGATTTTGAGGCTTTCACTATTCCAAAGTAGCTTTCTGCATCTCCCTTAAGTTAAGATTTCCACTTTAGTGGTACTTTGAGGGAATCCCTTGGGATTTTCATACTTAAGTAGTTTTATGCATATGGCCCCTGGGCATAAACGTGACCACCATACACTTTGACCGTTCGCGTTACATAATCGTTAGGGAGTTTTCGCAAAGCCCCCGAAACGCCAACGCGAACGTCTAGCCTTTTGTTCGGTCCTCTCTTCGTGGCATCGAACAATGGGTTTGGCGTTGGCGTTGGAGTTTCGGGGGCTTTGCGAAAACTCCCTACTACCAGTCGAATGGTGGGAATGTCTCCGGTGGAAGCTTTTTGGTGAAGATACAGTCAAATAATGGTTGATATGGCTTATTTTCGAAGTTTTGACCCATGACCACCTGGCTTCCATTGTTTCAAGATCACATCGCGCTGCCGGGAACGAAAGGACAGATGCGCCCTCCAGCGACCCACGTCGTAGCACCTCGGGGGCCCATAGTATTACATGTACGTCAATGACTAATTTGTAGCAGCAGCTGATGACCGAGTCGCAGTCACCAAAGCTCACTAAACCTGGACACTTCTTTCAAGAAAGCAAGGATCAGTTAATAGGAAAATATACTGCACAGGCCAAACAAAATAGGTATATCAGGCAGGTACACTGTATGTTCGATGGACCTAAAAAGCATGCAGCCGTCATGGTCAACGAAGTAGAAAGCTGGTACATCGCCAAATTCTATTCTCACCATGAATAATGATCCCAAATATTCGATCAGGAAGTCGTTTTCGGCCACATTTACCCACTGACACTCTTTTAAAAAGCTGAGGTTTTTGTTTATTTGCACCTCACTAACCATGACTTGTTGCATTGGGAGATCGATGTGACGTACAAATTTACGATTCTAACGTTAGTGTCTCAGAGAGAGAGCACACGCGCCGCAGCAGCGTTCGGGACGCTGATGTCCTGCACGGAACCTGTCTTATATCATGTTGGTTCTTTTCTAGAGTTTCAGATTGTAAAGTTCCACTTGAAAAAGACCCCGGTTGGGGTCGAAAATTCGTGAATTCTGGAGATTGACTTCTTGCTTATTATCATTTTGTGTGTCAATTTTGTGCTTTTCTGTATCTTGGTTCGGGAGCAGTGTAGGCTGGCCACATCTTTGAAATTCTGACGACTCTGGACTGAGCATGGGCGACGTGTGCTGGTACCACGAACCACGGAGATAATCCGGGTACCATAATACCATTATCCCATGGGTAGGCTTGGTACCATGGTACCATCACTCCCGGCGGTAGCCTACCATGCATGGTTAAAGCTGGAACTATAATCATCTGTATTTATCTTTTGCATGTATATTCAGGCGTTTAATGGCCTGCATCCCATCCCAGGACAATTTAGTTTGTAATATGCCCATTTACAAGTACGTGTACCTCGTACATGTAGTCAACTGTTCAGGTCATTAAGTATCCCATACATTATCATGACTACACACGACGAGTTTTCGTTGAGAGATACATATCGTATTGTTGTTGGTGACAGGTGGGTGATTTCGCTGGAATTACTGCAACGGTAGGTCGTCCATCTCTCATATCAGGAGTCCTTGTTGGTTCGGACGTTGTCGCAGCCCCCAGGAATGTCGGACTAAGCCTTCCGCTCTCTACCAAGATCATGAGATTGAAATAATACGTATAAGTGGTTAAATGTATCCCACTTCATAGGTCACCATTAATATTGTCTCTTTTTCACTGTTCACTGACTGGGCCTACATGTAGGCCTAGGCCTACAAGTTATTTTTGACTTTTTAGTATTTTCGTATTCGCAACTCCTTCATACAATTTCATTTCCAGTAGGTCGTACACTTTTTAGAACGTTGAAAGTCGCATAGTCCGTCAACTCTTCTCTTTACCTTTCTATCAAAGAAAACTATCAGAAAGTCACGTAAAAGAATGTTTTTTGTGTAAGGGTTTATTTACTCCCCGGACCACTCTTCCGAAGCCGGAATATCAATACCGTATCATTGAGGGATGGCGCAAAAAAGCAGCTGCATATCCTTTTCTACGCGAGGACAGAGATAATGTATTCCCGTCATTTTTTACAAAACAATGGGGTGTACATTCTTGATACAAGTTCTAATATACAGCTGTCGTCCTCTCCTAGGCCTCTAAGCCTGTTCTAAACTATAGGCCTACTCTCTCTCACGGGCCTGAACATGTACAATATAGAACCTGAATCGATAAATGCACTTGTGAGCTTTCTCCAGCTGCTGTTGTGTACGTTTTGTGTGCAAGTGTTCTAATAGCCCATAAGAGGGCCTATACACGTACACAGTACTAATGTAGCCAGGCCTGGCGTATTTACACAGATAATCAGATTGTCGAATTCGCACGATCAGTCGATAGCGATAATATTGAACCATGATATCACACTCCAAGCAGGCGCGAGCTTCAGGGTGGAGTGTGCACCTCAGCATCTGCATGATTCGCAGCCGACGATCATTTGAAGGAATCAATGAGGCCAACGCCCAACCAACATCAAATGCTTTCCCTCGCCGGTTCTCAAGGCAACGTCGATCGAGATGACAACTTTGTCTACAGAAGACCGCCACCGTCGGCCTACCGGTACGGGGGCGGGTAACGTTAATGACCCTACAGCCACGAATGAAGGCCGGAGCTATCCAGATCAAGGACAGACCATCAATTTTTCAATCACTATTATTGGCCTATCGAATGTCCTCCTGTTGCTGGCCAATTCTGCAAGTATTCCACTGGGGCGGCCAAGTTGGGAGGGAAAACAATGTGTCACATTACAGTTACAGTCCGGAATATGAAATCAAAGATGTCCGCCTGGCGGCCATATTGATTATCGGATCGGAGCTGAAATTGATAGGGGGATAAAGGCCAACAATTAGTGCTCGTAGGCGATTACAGGAAAATTCGTACCCTGACAACTCGTGCAGGGACAATTCGTACCTCGACAATTCGTCGTGGAACTCGTACCTAGGAAATTCGTCCCCTATCGCACCCGGACAACTTGTACCTCGGACAGTTCGTACCGGGACAATGGCTCATATGAATAAAGACAAGTAAATGCTTTTGCTTGAATTTTGCAATACAAATGCACTGGGCAATGTTGTACAAATCTGAAGTAAAAGCATTTGCTAATCTTTATTCATATGGCCCAATATTTCGTTCCATTCCCGTCCGCACGGAATGGATTATGAAACAAAGGCTTCGTTCGCGTTTCATACTCCAACGGATATCCTGTGCTTTTGATCTAAATCTCATATTATTATTATGAAGTAATCGAATCAATATCCAGGCTTCAGTGTACCTGACGATATGCAAACAGACCATTCAGCTTCGGCGGCTGGTTTCTGGAGGACAACATGGCCGCGGTTGGTCAATACGTGTGGTTTGATAATGTTTATTTATTAACTGGCCTGGGCAAATTGACGACTCAGAGGGTGGAGCTCGTTGCGCGGAAGGCCCCCTACTCGTCGGTAATCTCACCCACTCACCCATGTACCGTCCTCCAGAAAATTCGAAGACTGGTAATGCAACTTGTGTTTTCCAGGCATGGTGACGGCCAGTGATGGCGTACGACCCTGGACCAATCACCGGGATGAATCTGCTAGAGGTTAAAGGTCACCGAAAGATTCCGCAATGGTAAGATAGAAATGTCGTCGGTGGCAACACTTCCTGGCGTCACTTTGAGTCAAAGCAAACCCTTCTGGATTGACGTTGATGCAAGATAGCTGGCTGCTAGGAGCCTGAAAACTTCGGCGTCTTGAGAAGGTTCACATTCTGTTCGCAAGATCAGCGGTGGTTACTTCAAGAGACTACTTTTCATCATCATTTCTTGCAGAGTTTTTTCGACACGCCGGTGACCACAAATGACATCCTCCTCGCGGGGTTTGTACTCATGGTCTTCTTCGCCTTGATCATATTGATCATGGTGTGTACCCTCAGCCCCCATTGTCCTTGCTACCCGTGGTGCCCGTGTGGACGGAACGAAAAGAAACGACGTAAGTCCAGTCTTCAGTTATGGTACGGCCGAAACCGCCGGCCATGGAGGATTTCCTTTAGGCCTTGTGGTTGGCGCGTTGGTCTCCGAGCTGAAGTCGAAGCATCGTTGAGCTCCACCAGAATTTGAATGGGTGACTGGCGCGTATGATACATATTGCTTTCGTGAGATTCTTTGGCTGGTCGCTTACGATTCCATTACGGAATATTTAGTGCCCATTGTTTTGTGCTCGACTCAGTTCCTTCTCAATGCTTTGTGGTCATTCTCTGTGTAAGGTCAAGGCTCGGCGAAACAGCGGTTGAGAAAGTGGCAGTGGAATGGTTTGACACCCTTGTCTCTTGTTACAGTCAGATCCCAACAGCCCAAGGTCAGCCTGGCCAACATCACACCCAGTTTTTTCTGGACCTCTCATGTCAAACATGTACAACATTCTGGTGAAAAGGTGCCAACACTTCAAGATCAGCTGGTAAGGTTCTGCGGATATTGCTCAATTAAATTCTTGACTTAAACGTCGTGTAAATGTCAATTTCCTCAGAACTGACCAGACAGTTTCCTAGAACCCTAACTAATCGGTGTTCTTATTGTATTCTAGGATGTTTACTCAGAGCAGGAAGCCCTTAACCCATCACTCTACCGAGCATACGACAGCATGCTCCGACTGGAACCGACCGAATCCGACACTGACAGCCAATCATCTCGGTCCTGCGGTACCGCCACGTTCACGTTGAACTGCACAGAAGACAAGGAGGCGAAAGAGCACATACTTTTCATATCTCTAAAATCTATAAAGGATTTACCACCTAGATTATACGGTGGAATGGCATATATCTATGTTAAGGTGCAAATTCTCGCTAGAAATACACGTAAACCGAAGCTACCAGGCGAAGTCCTCGACGTGCAACAATCGACCGTTCATCAAAGACAACCGGACACTCCTTTTGACGAACATTGGACCCAAGAACTGAGCTTTGTACAGGAGAATGGGACACGATGTACAGCTAACTTTTGAACGGTTGGATTTACACCCCATAAATGTATAACCAACAGATAGAAACATGGTGCCTAAGATGCAGATAAGCATGTTCTTAATTGTTTTCAGTAGTTAAGTAATAAGAAATGACGTTTTTTATGTAAATTAGCATAAAATGGGTCAAAATACACAAAAACGCCGTTTCCAATTACGTAACAAGTTAAAAACTACTAAAAACATGCTTATTTGATTACGAAGCCCCGTATTTCTATTTGTTGGTAATACATTTATGGGGTGTAAATCCAACCGTTCAAAAGTTAGCTGTACATAGGGTTTCATTCTCCTGTACAAAGCTCAGTTCTTGGGTCCAATGATACAGTCAGTTCCGAAAATTCAACTGGCCGTAACTTGCGTCAAAGGAATTTCTGGAAGTGCCGGGAAAGTTTGTCATGTACAGGAAGCCATTCTCTATCTATTTAGACAGTTCGGCAATTTCATATCAAAAATCCCACGGGACTTTTATTTCGCCTATTTTGCCCACAAGTCGACATTGCGTCTTGAAACAACTCGACGGTTCCGTCGCAGATCAAAAACCACCACGCGCAAGTCGACATTTCAGCGATTTAATTGAGAGGAACTCGGAGCAACTGGCAGTTATACCTCGAACAGCACGGTCATGATGCATCCGGCAGTTGCTCGGATACGCAAGCGCGCTCAGGTCGACAAAATCGACAACTGATCAGTCACTCCAAGTTGCTTCCATCGCCGGAAAGCTAGTTGTCGCCAGTTCCTTCAGGACGCAATGTCGACCTGTGGGCACCACGCATAGGCATGTGAGGGACCGTTTCCAGTGCAGGTTCCCCGCTCTTACCGTGGGGGTTTCACTGGTCTATACAATGAGCTGGCGGGCATTGTCATTTTGGGCAGATGCTTGCAGAAACGGCACGGAGAAACCGCTGTAGTACTGAAAATAGGGTCGTTGCAAGCTCTCAAACCAGGGACTTTAAGACATCTCCCCCGAAGTATCATTCTTCGCTGACCTGAGCTAACATGCAGACCAGGAACCGGTTAACAACGGTAAAGGCTGTAAGGAGCTAACCAGTATGAGCACGAGTTGAATGCGAGTATGAGTATGGGTGTGAGTACTGAATTCTAAGCAACCTTTTTGGAGGAATGGCGATACTCTTTTCAGGAAGCGAATGGTGAAATAATGTTGTCGATGAGTTATCTGCCAACCTCGGGCAAGGTGCATATGGGAATTATCAAATGTAGAGATCTGAATCTGCGCGAGGATCCAGGTAGGTCACGTGACAAAATGTAAATTGCCTCGCCTCAATATTGTTGCTTGATTTGCCGAATTAGCAGAAAGAGAGGAAACAAGAGTTTTTCTTAGGGATGGGTAGCTATGGCAACTGGGCCTTTACCCGACCGACCAACCTAAAAGACCTTTCTGTTCGCTTGCAGATGCATTATTATTCGTGAAATCTGTGATGTTACAAGGCAAGAACACACCATTGCTTATATGCACAAATTCCTCATTCTCTAAAGCTAGGAATCCACCATTGATTTTGAACCTGATTTTGCTTTGCGACTTGCTTTGCAACTGGTGGGTTGCGTTGCAACTGGGCACTCGATCGCCGCAGTGGATTCGCTTGACGTGATTTCCACCAATGGCGAAGATGTGGTCAATTTCAGTCGGCAATCGGTCGGCGACCGGTATCAGTTCCTTGCGATCGTATATTCAATCGCAAGCACCAGGTTGCGAAGCAAGTCGCAACGCAGAAAATCAGCAGCGGATTCCTAGCTTTAACTTGATCAAAAGTCAGACGGCACGGTAAAGTAGCCTACACACTGTGTTTCGGAGACACTACATGACTGTGATTTCGCCGACTGGAATGCCTAAGGGCCTAGGATCACCAACCTTCTGGTGCATTTGGAAAAAAGTGACTTTTTTCTGGAAAGTGCCTGTACTGTATTCTGTGTTCTTCATGAAACTACGTTCAAAAGCAGCTTTCTGTTGGTAAATTGAATCTGTATTCGCTAAAAACTCTATGCCCAAAGGAAAGCTATTAGGAATTGAGAGCGCTGCCCTTGGAAAGGCTGTTGAACGGACTGAGCTCCACAGGGCAAGCCATGAGAAGGGACAGCTGTATTCTGTAGGAAAACCTCTGTATCTAACAGGAAAAAACAACAGAGGAAAACATTTGTGTAACTACTAAAGTTTTCCGAAGTGGTTTTTACGTCAGACCACTCTCCGTGGTGGGAAGTTGTATTTTGAACTCAGGTAACATTACTGAAGCAAGATTAATACCTATTCCACGGATTCGCGCGAGATCCGGGATTTTTCATGCGTTTCATGCATTCAGATATAGACTGGTTCGCTGTCCTGCTGAAGGGTGATCTGATCGTTGCCTCGCAATGATAAAAACACTGAACTTTCGAATGGATACGAAGTGCTGAAGCTTGTATCCGTTTTTCTCTGACGGTTGCAACGTTGCTCCGTCAGCTTCACCTGGTTCTTTCCACGGCTGATAATCACCTTGGCGGTGGGATAGCGAACCAGTCTAAGTTGCTTATTTATCGATGTTATTTGGGGACGGTTCGTCGGTGCCTTATGCTTGACATCATTATCAGTCAGGGTCCTATCTGTGATATAACCACAACTCTGTGTAAATAAAATACATAACTGTAAAAATGTAAATTCTGATGTATTGTGTAATGATCATTTGCATAGGGCTTCTCTATATAACTGTGTTCAGGGCACTTGCGGGCATTTTGGTTTTCTTCGAAATCGGGTTCACACGTGACCATTTATCGAAGTTCAGACACGATAGGGCATCACCATATATAAATATGCATTTTTTTCTGTTCTGCACTATTGACATGAGTCGCTTTCTGCCCAATCAAAGTCACAAATTCTGATTCGTCCAAATTTTTGGTCACGTGATGAACCCGTTCACTGCATGATCATGTACAAGCATTTCAGCGCATTATGATTGGATAATAGGAATTAGGCATTGATGTACAGGAAATGTCACGTGACAATGAAACAGCTTCTTATAAGCTTTATATTA
>NMRB01000217.1:503060-520561 GCA_002633025.1 Notospermus geniculatus
AGTGTCAACATTCAGAAGCCAGTACTCTCCAATGGTACCAGCAGTATCTTTCCTCGTGATCAGTAGGAATACACTCAATAGAAGTAATAGCTCCTAATGTAATACATGTACCATCTATTTTTGGTAATACAAAGTACACAGACATGTAGAGCAAGGCTGTCATTCTAGCTGACGCCCCCCCCCCCCAACATTTTTGAGTGGCGATGCTGCCTTTCACCAGTGGAAGGCAGATGCCATCAACGACTGGTCTCAGAAATGACACCCAAGGCACTGAATTTGACATCATGAAGTAACCGGCGTTGAATATTCACAGTCAGCATAAGAGAGGTTCCATTTCCGAAGTGGATTCCCTGCGGCCCTTACTCCTTCCTTTTTTTGTCTTGGGGAAACGATGAATGATCTGATGTGTTTTCAGGTTGCTGCTCTGCGAGAACGACTTTCCACAAATCTCACACGTGTAGGACTTTACCCCTGAATGGAGTCTGAAGTGACGATTGAGGTTGGAACGATCGCTGAACCGTTTATAACACTGCGGACAGCTGAACGGTTTTTCCCCGGTGTGGATATATGTATGATTCTTCAAGGCCGTCTTGCTCGTGAAACATTTCCCGCAAGCGTAGCATTCAAACGCATTATCAGCCAAGTCACGGCTGGCACTATCAGCCGCAAGAGGCGTCATGACAAGTTTTTCAGACTTGGCCATTGTAGATTCAGACTTTTTTTGCTGCACTTCATCTGAATTCGGGGTTGCAGATGTTGTAGGATGGTTGGTCATACGACGGGTCAGCCTCCGGCCATCCGTCGGCTCAGTCACCTGAATTATGCTGGGGAACTGTAAGCTTGTGCCTTCAGGAATCTTGGGACAACCATCACCATCTTGGGACATCAGATACTGCTGGGTTTGCAGCTGAGACTCTGTATTGAAAGACTCAGACTGAAGGCAGAACATGCCTGACAGATTCTGCAAACTTCCATCCTTTAGAGGAGCAGGCTGTAACGACAACAAAAGAGGAGGGTTTAACTCACTGAATGAGAACCATTGACCAGACGACATCTCGTACTGGGAAGACTTTTCTCGAAATAGCTGAATCGGTAAAAAATAAAACCTTTGAAGGAAGTCTGTCATTCGGCACTCCTCAGAACCTCAAGAGCAATCGTCATGTTCAAAATGGCACAGGGATTGAATAACAATGCATAACTCAATGAATGTTTCTGAGAGTACTTAGTAACCTAATGAAGTAACATCACTCTCTCAGTACCCTGTAGTACATGCAGAACAATTTGCAGCATTGAACGCCACAAATTCATTTGGCTAAACAATTTCGTTGATTTACCAACAGATAGCTCTAACTGCAATGATCACAATCAGTGGTTCTGAATATATATGACACAAATTTTTCTACCTGTCAGGCAATATTCTCAACTTCACTTCCGACTCTTGAGTATGAGCCCAATCTTAACACAACACAGTATAAGAAAGTACATGTACAATCATATTTTACAGTTTTATTACAGAATCATTCATCCATCACCTGATTACATACATGTAAAATCAAGTCATCACTATCATTGCCATTGTCATGATTCAACATTTAACATCTTGTTTTGGGTACAGCACTACACTAAATACAATAAACATGATATACAACAACTGGCCACCAGATCTGGAATTTCCTCCCAGATATTCTGGAAGTTACATTACTTGCCAGAATCGAGTTCAAGATTATTAGGAAATCACAAATTATATTCACGATTTGGAATCACTACCTCTTTTTATACTACCGGTAACTATATTCAGAAAACCAGTGTGTCTTCTAACAGCTAATTACGCCTTCCTTTCATTCTGTCAAATGAAGATTAACAACACAATGACTGCTTCGGAGCCAAAATTTCCAATTAATTCTCCCAGACAGAAAGGTCACAACTACATTGTGATAATCACGCACAAGGAATGACGCCGAAAATATCACTTGTGCACATTACACACCAATACCATAAAATATATCACCAATAAAAACCTCTGTGAACATGTCAAAATGTACAAAAATATTCAGAATTTATTGCGTGTGAGAAGACTGCCAGATAGTGCAGGCATGAGGAAATAGAAATATATTGGACTATCTCTGGACTATATGGACTATCTCCGGACTATCAATCTCAGGTGTCATCATGAAGTCGAAACTCAATCATGCCATCTGGATCCATATATCTCAAAAGATATTCCGGGCTTGAACCATGTGCTTTAGCCTCGAAGGAATGAGCTTTATATGAAACACATCAGAGAATCGTCATGGAAATGACTTAGAGGAATTTCTTTTTGTTATCTGTGGATGTTCAGATGTGATAGCAGCTCCGCGGCACTCCTGAACTTGATATCACATACTCCACATGGAAACTCCTCCGCTGCCGATGAACCGAATGTGGCGACACCTTCACACGTTTGACAATGCTCCTGCATCATTTCTGAATCTGGGAAATCCTCGTAACATGAACCGCAACGATAACAACCCGTCTCCATTTTGATGAAGTTTACAGAACTGGGGGCCGCCGTCATTTCCTGGAATAGCAAATAACCTTCATAACTCAGTGGAACAACTATGGGACAGTGTGAGGTTGCACCAGGACAACTGCCGAGGACCGATTTCCTCCCTACCAGCAATGATGTTAGAAAATTCAGAATCTGCCACAATTTTCTCTACATACCGGGTACATGTAGCTGCAGACAGATTGACTGAAAGTGAAATGGCAATAGGAACCAAATTTTCAGGGGGGGGGAGGGAGTGCGGTATTGTCATCAGATGTAGTTCGAATCTCCACTTACGTCATTTTCATCATCATGTCGTGTTTTCTCACTGAACTCGTCCACTTCATCAGCCGGTTCCATCTTGATCCTAACATCTGTAATGCCGCCACCTTCACCTTGAAGTAACCCCTGAAGTCGACCTTGAACTTCACATGGTTGTTGGTCTTTACTTTGTCGAACAGGGGCTGGCAGAGAGAAACCTGGTCCAGGTAAGGGATCACCAACTGGGACGACTGGAGCAGCAGCCATCTGGGCCGCTGATGGACTCTGTTTAAGCCCCTTCTTCTTGCCATCTTTTGTCAGGAGATAATGAAGGACAGGCCAAGTGGTAGAGGGACGGGGTGATTCATCAGTGTGGGACAAAGATGTCACACTTTCAGCAACTATCCTTGGTTGGCACTGGAAGATAGACGGAAGAACTTGCATGAAAATCCGGATGCAAATCGTTGTTACAACTTGCTGACCTGCACCCAGTTCTCAGAATCTGGTACAGTCTGAGTAGTCATCATCGCATCCTTCTATCAACATCAATGAAGAAAAACAGGTTTCACCGACATGTCCACTTTATTTTTGGTAAAAGACAGCAATCAGAAAACAACACGTCCATTGGCAAGGATATTTATTTGGGAATGCATTCTAATACATTAATTACATGTACACTCACAGCAACATGCAAGAAACGCAGAGAATGTGAAATATCAGAGAGTGGGTCTTAAGGCTTCCGTTACATAGAAGTATACGGTATACGAAAACGCCGGTTTAAAACAATGACTTCACGGTGGTGAATCCTCGGAATGCCTTTGTTAACCGGCGTTTTCGTATACCGTATACTTCTATGTAATGGAAGCCTAACCAACATGTAGGCTATAAAGCTAACAGAATATTTTCTTTGCAGTCACTTTTTCTAGTTTGGTGTAGTCCCTTGTCCACTGATGCCAGTCCTGGTCCGCAAGCGAGCAGGCACCTCCATGTACCCCAGTGACTCAACTACATTCCCTTTCTCATCTATGAGATGTTTCACAACACTCATTTTCTTCTTCCTGGCACATGACAGCATATGACGTTGGCAGTTCGTGTGGTCAGAAAATCTCTTTTCACAGCATCGACACTTAAAGGGTTTTTCTCCCGTATGAATACGCACGTGCTTAACGAAGTTCGATGAATCAAGGAATTGTTTCCCACAGAATGAGCACACTTTTATTTTATCCAGAACAACCTCATGAACTTTCCCCTTCGAACCCTTTCGACGGGCTCTTGAAGTTGAAGTACCTGGAGTGTTCTTGGGTTGATCGGATGCCGTAACTTCACATTCTTTAGAAACTGGAATAGCAGATGATTGCAGCTGTGAAACTCCAGTTCCAGTTGCCAGATCATTGAAGGAATGCAGCTGCGAGTCTTCCATGGGATCTGACGTCCTAACGTCACACTCTGTTGACACTGGACTCCTTAATGGCTGTTGCTGCGAACCTACAACTGTACTGGATGTCAGATGCTCAGACTCAGAGTGTAATTTTTGAACATCGAGTGACTGCTTGCTAATACTCAAAACACTTCCTTGAGAAGCAGCAACAGTGGCTGAAGGTTGTGGCAAATGTCTCATCGTATCAGACGGTTTACCCTGAGAAGTCTGGCCCCAGGGAAACTCAACCGAAAGATCTTTCATATCACACACCCATCCCTCATCAGCAACCACCACAACTTCGGGTTCAGCATCCTTCCACTCGGGAACTTTATGCATGGGTAATGGATCTATGATGATGACATGCATCTCTGCGGTGGTGGGCCTGGTCTGGAAAGGAGAAAACGGTGTATCTGAGCTCGCAATCACCATGATCACAGGTACAATTCGGTGCGATAGGTGCTCCACTGTGGCCCACCAATGAGGAGAAACCGGGATTGAACTTGGCACGCTCTCGATTCGTCTCATCCTACAACGCGTTCTTCATCTTAAAAGTTGTGGCAGAAACTGATCAGTGTCAGCTGGCAGGTCAGTCAAGGACAATCCGTTGATCAGTTAGCTCCTGAAGAGTTTTCCCTTCGATTACATGTCATTTAAAGTCAGTTGCAAGGGAAATCCAAAACAAAGAGATCTCACAAAATTCTGTTGTTCAGGCTGATGGTCTACCCCATGGATGGCATGTAAAAGCATGTGTCACATGACCAAATGTCATCTGAACACTCTATGTACAATGAAACCTGTCATGACATGTAGGGCCGATTTCACAAAGGGCGTTTAAGACTTAGACGCGTGTAACTTCGTCAAATGCATGGTGGAAGTGCGTGCATTTAGTGAAGTTACACGCGTCTAAGTCTTACGCGCTTTGTGAAATCGGCCCGTAGTGTGCTATGAGGCATGTGTTGGGAACAAGGTTGAATGGTCAGTTCAGAGTCCCACATTCCTTTTCACTAGTTCTCTTTGTTGCCATTACATCATACATGTATCATTGTTAGTGTCCCATAATATGTGCAATCACCTGTATAATCCTTGTGCAATCACCTGTTCCCAATGGTTTCTCTTCAAATCAAATAAACTAAGTTCAGTGAAGGAATTCAAGCTGGTTCGTCGCTCCGTCTATCTAAAGAACCTACACGTTCAAGTACATTCCTGTACAGCATGAAATGTGAGTAATATGATGGTATTTGGTAAGATTTTGCAGATCCCTGCAGCAACCATGCATTCATACTAATTGTACACGTACATGTGCAGATAAATTACAGTAAACCAAGGTCCTTGGGGGAAAATGTTGTAAAATAGACTGGAAAATTCTCGACCTTATTTGTTTCTTTTAGTTTTACATTTCCTGAGTATGAACTTACTGAATGAAGGAAAGCTGATGTACAAATGAAGTAACAGACACAACGAAATAACCAATCTTGGTAAAACACACCAGCAAAAACACAGAATAGGAAACCAAATTAGTGTGTGTTGACATGGTTGATGAAAACATGAAATGAGATGATGGACTCATGGAAGGGGTGTAGAAGCAGCAAGGGCTTCTCCTCATCATTTTGACAGCTTACACTACAGAATGAACAAGAGAGGATGAGCCAGAAGGACCAAACTTAAATTACAAAATTGCCAAAGGANGCCTTTACAAAATTCCTTCTGTCAAATGCGGTTTTCAGCGGATTTTTTCGACGCTGATACCATTAGATAGCCAGGAAAATTTACCACTACATGTACATATGTCGGATTCAATTTTCTCCACCCCATTGGTTTGGAGATATTCAAGATAAACTGCTGTCCATTTACTTTTGGCCATGAGTGTACATGTATATCATCTCTGAAGCCCAATTATACACGAAGTCCATTCGATGGCCTTGGCTATTCTCTGTCTCAGGCAGCAATGCCAAATCAGAGAGCTTTGAACTCTGATGCAGATTCAGGGCATCAAGGCCATTCCTGGTGACGATGTTCCAATTTGACGCTTGATTAATAACTTTCATGCCCTTGACATTTTCTGGATCAATGTGTGGCGCGGTCTAGGAAAACCCATCGGATGTCGCGTTTGAGGAAAGTGTTAATGGCCTTGATGAACTCGCACATTTCAATAGCTGAAATGTACTATGTAACAGAAACAGTAGCAGATCAATGCACAGACAGGCAATCTGACAGCCCTTGTTGATCACTCAGCAACTTCCGACAGGTTTTCCTAGACTGCCACACATATTATTACATACATTACATGTACGTAAATCAGGCTTCAAATACGATATTATGATATTATCATCACCTACCAACATCAAATTTGCACCCCCAACCAATGCCAGGGACAGATCATGTTTTCTATTGTGTTAATGTCGTCCAGTCAGGAAGTGGGGTAAGGTTTTGTACGGCTATTTTGAGTGCTTTCCACTGTAATACAGTCACAAAGCACTTCACATTATTATCCCAGTCATGCCACAAACCTTTCCAGGGAACTCAGTGGCAGAAACTGGATATGATTAACCTCGGATTATATTCTGTTGGTTCGAAATTAACTGTTCCAGTCCCATATGCACAAAACAATAATAAACGCAGGGCTCTCAATGACCCAAGGTCTCGGGTCAAATACGCACAAAGTGCATAGTCTGAAGTCTGATAAAAACCAGGAGGAGTCAGTGCGACGTGCGAAGATTCACCCAATGTTGTGAAATGACCATGGTTGACCCCTGACTTCTGAGGGCTGACTCCAGAAAAAAAATACACAGAAGTCTCTGACCCTTCTACTAAAAACTCCAGTGAGAGCCCTGCAAACGAAAATACGTGCCACCACTTCCTCACTGAACGCAAGAAAACAAGCAAACAATCATGCTTACCTGTCCCGTGTCATTCGTCCTCGATGTCCCAGCCTGCAACTCCTCCAAAGCTCCCACATCCAATCCACCTGTCGAAACCTCCGTTTTTATCTGCACAAATGGTTCAGATTCATCATCATCATTTGATGAAGTCCCAAGACACTGCGAGTCACTTGTTGATATTTTTTCACCACCAAGAGCTGAATCATTACTCTCCGTGTGTTTAGGATTAGTCACTGAACAAGAGAAGTTACGCTCAGTACTTGCTACAGGTCCTTGATTCAAAGTGAGAGAGTCACCATCAACCCTCATTTCAGATGTGTCCGGCCACTGAAAAGATAGAATAAAATTGGATGAACCTAGTGACTACTATCTTTCAACGATTTGAAGCATTATGATATTACCCATTTCCAGCTGTCACTGAAGATGATTACATGTAAAGCTGATGGGCATCATCCTCCCATGTCAGGGCTTTGGTCTCGCTCCTCTTCATACACTTCCAGAGTGTTTGAAGATGAGCAAGACCAAAGCCCCGACGTGGGAGGACAATGCCCATCAGCTTTACAACTCACTTCTTCATGCATCCCATTTCATTTTCAATACCATACCAGCCTCTGCCCTAGGCCTACCTACCTTTTCAAGTGCAGTTACAGCTGGAGAGGAAACTGTACTGGAATCTGTATCCTTCACCACCTGTCTCTGAAGCTTTTGAATCAACTGCTCCTTAGAACTCAAATCAGATTTCAACCGTCCAAGTTCACTGCGAGTCTGAACCAACAAATCTGACTGAAGTTTCATTTCCCTGTCCTTTGCATCTAACTGCAATTTCATTCTCTCTAGTTCTAAACTACTAGTATTCCGTCCAGCCTGGACTTCCCTTTCAATGTCTATCAAATGATCTTGTAGCGTGATCAGCTCCGCCTGATAACTTGACATCAGGCTGAACAAATCTGACCAAGTCTGTGACAAGACCAAGCCTTTCGTTCTCATTTCTGATTGTATTGTCTTAAATTTCTCTCGATCAAGTTTCAGAAGTTTGTTTAAAGGCTCCATAGTCTCCTCCTCATCAAGGATAACAATAGGCTCTGGTTTGGCAGTCCGTTTTCTGTGCGTCATTTTGAAGATTGACTTGAATGACTGATGGCAATGTTACATGGTATAATTACAGGTGCTCTGAAAAAAAGAAGACCTGAATGAGGGCATAGCTAGGCTACACGACAAAATCTCCATCAAAATACATTTAGGGTTATAACCGCCTGGCCTTAGCCTAACAGTACGCTACGGCTACGTACGTTTTTAGTACTCTCTCGCCTCGGCCAGAACTAGCATGTAGGCTAGGCCCTACTCTTCATTCCAGTTCCGATTGGCGCAAGGTTTATCAACGATAGCTCCGCAACGCCTGGCCCGATTTTGATGAAACATACATCAATCGACTTGTCTTTCTTTGCGGTATCTTATAATCCAAGTTTCATCGCGATATTCCCACTATTTCTCGATATTTATGTACATTTGCACGCGAGGTTGCGTACAAAGTGTAGTTCCGCGATTTGGCCGCTACGAGCGCTGTGTTTTGCGAGGTCGCGTCGATTTTTCGTAGGGGTGGGCAGCTGCTCCTGCGTTCATGTGTTCAGCTGAGTTTTTCCCTGTGAGTTTATGTGCTAGAAATATGGATGTTTTCCGTTGCTATATTTGACTAAATCAAATGTAATTTTATTCATCTGACGGACAATAAATCTCTGTTAGCATGGAATAAACTGAGGTCAGATGCGAACTGTCTGAGAGGCTTCTCTCCCCCGAACAAATAGTCCGATCTGACGTTCCTCGTGTGGCGCTGGCGATGACGTCATTTCAATGGAGGCAGCCGATCGGCGAAAATGACATTTTGGTCAATTTCAACGACTTAACTGCAATAAAGTCCGATGAAACTTGGATTATAAGATACCGCAAAGAAAGACAAGTCGATTCAATTTCAACGACTTAACTGCAATAAAGTCCGATGAAACTTGGATTATAAGATACCGCAAAGAAAGACAAGTCGATTGACGTATGTTTCATCAAAATCGGGCCAGGCGTTGCGGAGCTATCGTTGATAAACCTCGCGTCAATCGGAACTGGAATGGAGAGTAGGGTAATGGAGGGTATTTCCGGTCGGGGGGTATTATCGGACACTGGCTCTAAAATAAATTTTGGGGAGCATGCCACCCTCCAAGTTCTTCTAAAAAGTAGATATTACAAATACCTTCAAGAAAATATGTATGTTTCCTGTGTTGGCAAGTTTTAAAAATGGTCCATGGACCATGTGCTCACCCGTTTGAACAGTCTAATGACAGAGAGAGGTGCATGTCAGTTAATTTATGAGCAATCTGGGTCAAGTCATTCCCAAGTTGCAGGACTTCAATGATTTTGGGGTTATGCCATGTGGCGGCCATATTGGATGTCCGATCGGGCCAAAACTTCACATGCACATAAAGGTCATCTAGAGGGAGCCACATAGCACATTTGAGCGCTCTGGGTCAAGTCGTTCCTGAGTTATAGCACATTTGATGACTTACGGGTTACGCCACCTGGCGGCCATATTGGAAGTTTAATCAGGCCGAAATTTGACGTGCTTGTAAAGGTCATCAAGAGGGAGGTAAATATCAAGTTTGAGCAATCTGGGTCAAGCCGTTCCTGAGTTTTAGCACTTGGATGATTTTCAGGTTACGCCACCTGGCGGCCATATTGGATGTCCGATCGGGCCGAAACTCGGTATTTTTGAAGGTACCCCTCTAATACACGTTTATGCAAGATATGAAGACTCTCGGTGAAATAATTAAGAACTGCGGCTGGTTCGTTACTTTTATCGAACTTTGACCTCTGTGACCTTGAAAAGTAGGTCAAACCAAAAACCCGTTACATATGTTATGTATCCTAATTAGATACACCTATGATAAAAATTTGGAGATGATCCAGTCATTAGTTAAGGAGTTATTGCACTTTTTGTGTTTTTGGTTTTGGCCACCTGGAGGCCAAGCCAAGAATCGAATCGGACCGAAACTTGGTGTCATAGGTCATCTGACCTAGGGGTATATATGTACCAAGTTTCAGATCAATAGCTCCAGCGGTTACGAAACGTGCCCTGCTAACGGACGACGACGACGGACGACGACGACGGACGACGGACGCTGACTGACGACTATAGCTCACGGGTGAGCTAAAAATTAGATTTTTGAAGTTTTCTGTGAAAATTGCACATTCTCAGAAAATTAGGCTTAGGGTAATATCGGACATTTTTGGCGGGGAGTAATCATTATTTCCGATGGGGTAATTAAACTGGTTTTTTGCTTTACTTGGCCAGGAACACCTATATTTGCATGGAAATAAAGCTTTACTATCATTTATTCAGTATTGACACAATAAAGCACTCATATCCAGAAGGTGACCGATATTTCCCTCAGCTGACCGAAAATTGCCCACCCTGACTTTCTCTGCAAATAAATGATTACTCCCCACCAGGAAGTGATAATGTCATAGACAGTCTCACTGAGTCTGGTATTTTCTGGAGCAGCTTGGTCCAATTCATGATTGCAACCAATCAGAATCTATCTAAGGGATACACAGGGAACTGGGCGACCTATTTAGTCTTAAGTGTCCGATAATACCCAACTCTACCCTAGGGCAGGCCTACATTATTTTAGCCCTGGCTCTGCCTCTGCAGCTGCAGCAAGTTCATTACACTATATAGCACAGGCCTTGGGCGCTGCACAGCGCTGCGGTGTGTGTGTGCTACATCTAGTGTGCTACTGGGCCTAGGCTATATTAGGCTATTAGGCCCCCCTATGTACATGTACTACTCGTGTACTGTGGCTGTGCTAGGGGTAGGCTAGGCACTGTGACTGTGCATGCTGCTGTGCATCGCACTCGCAGTCGACTTCATTTGTTCATTTGTTCATCGAGGGATAATTTTTCTCCCTCATGTGGCGAAAAAACTACAACGCCAGCACACTTTTTCGACAAAATATTTATTTCAGAATGTCACAAACTGTCAAATCATCGCACCAGTTACAGTTCTGAGTGTATTTTCAGCATGGAAAAGGCAGTTTTTTCAGGGTCATAATTGACCCGCATCGGACGAGATAAGGCAAAGCGAGGCGAAGTCAAGGTTGAAGGCGAGGACAAAGAGGAAGTTCGGAATTGAGATGCAAGCGTTACATTGATGTACCAGTAGTTTAATATCACATGAAAATTTTGATGGTAAATCTGGTTTTAGTGGTTGGTTAAAAATCTAAGGGATTCGTGGAAGTATAACTCCTCCAAGGCGGAACACATGAAAAGTTTCGGCCTGTGTGCGAATGATTTCCGAACTTCCATTCGTTTCCTGCGATGCGTAATTGGTGATGCGCAACACATGGCTTCATTTCCTGTGTACATGGTGTAGTGCATTGTAGTGTGTGACAACGAAAACGAAGCTTGCCTGAAGAAATCATTCATCAGGTTGCAGGTGCAGCAAGCATTCGATTTGTCAGATGAGGGTTTGAGGTAACTCAATTAAAAGGGTCATTGTTACTGTCTCATGCTGACGTTCGGAAAGGTGACATGTATGAAAATGGCGTTCATTTTTTTATGGCTAATAACCTGTGTCTGTGAGTGTGTTCCTTGTCTGCGTGTATTTTGCAGTACATTTATGCATGTACGGTTGCCTATGCTATGTTTATGTAATGTAAACAGGCATAGGCCTATGACAGGTAAATGTAGGCCTACCGTAGGCTTCCAACCCAACCCAGGACAGGTTGGCTGACAAAACCCAGTATGAGTAGGCATACATAAGTCTCAAATATTCCACTGCTGTTGGTCACCAGCAGTTGTGATTTTATAGGCTTACGCCAGTTACGGTAGGCCTACTTGACTTGAATTGAACTTGAATTTGAAGTTTAGTAGGGACTTCGCTTCGGCTAGGCCTAGCCCTATGCTATAGGAATATAGGCCAAGGCTAGGCTCTGTACGCCTCGCCCTCTGCTGGGGCCGGGCCTAGGCCTAGTCCCCTACCTATGTCATAATGCCTCAGTCTACTGACATTTTTCATAATTTCATTCATCTCTCTCTTTCAGCGAGTGTCTTTTAGTAGCGATAAGTGGTGTGAGCACCCTGTGATTGAAGACGTCAACAAGAACAGAACACAGCCATGTCTGAGGATCCAGGTGTGCCTGGGAGACAGGGATCTGATCCTGTGCAGAGCACGTGTTCATTACGTGCCTTGAAAATTGAGATGGATGTCCGTGGGAGTGTGCTGCATCAAACATGGAATGAGTTATCTGACCTGATTGGAAAATATCAAGCACAGGTGGAACTTGCACTGACGAGTGAGAAGAAATGTGAAAGTTTAGAAGACCCAGCCTTATGCATGGATTATCAACAACAAAAAACACAGATAAAGGAACGGGATGTTTTGATTAAAATGAAGACGGGTGAGGTCAAAAGTCTTAAAGAGGAATTGGACATGATGAGGGTGGAAGTTAGTGGAGTGAGGGAGGCGCTCGAGATGAAGGACAAATTACTCGACAAGATACAGCAACAGATGGTGCGAGAGAACAAGGAATGGGCCGAGGAGGTCAATAAATTACGGCAATACTTGTGCGATGAACAACGACAGAAGCAGGCGGTGATGCAGCAGTTGGCTGATATGCAGCACAGGCAGCAGGCCCTACAAAATGAGGTAACGATTCATTCTTGGTCCTGCTAATGGAAGGCCAAGTTTTTGTCTGTGGAGTTCAATTATCATTTGCTATGGGGCTTGCTTAATTGACTTGCGCTGAAGATGTGTCCTGATGAGAAGGATCCAGGAATTCAAGTTGTTATGGGAAGGATGGAGCGAGCCTCGCACGCACAGGTTTTTAGTCTGTTATATGCCCTGTTTTTGATAAGGCCCCATAAAATTAATAAGTTGTTTATCATCCGTTAATTCTCAAAAAGTAGGTGAGGGAGGGTCAATATTTTTTTTATTTTTTATTTTTAACATGAATGAAAAACACATGAACTGGCAACAAAAAGACAATTTCTGGGGGAGCTTTTAGTAGATGCTGAGAAGTCCATCAGCAACTTAAGGCACAAATGTCTTAGTTCACAGTTCAATGTCCATGATTCACTGTTCATTGGCAGTTCCAGGGCGGCCAGTCCTCCTGGTCAACCGATAAACAATGTTTTCAACCTTCAACATGTTCAACACAGCGTAAAAAGCAATTTAAAAAAAAAAAAAAAAAATTGGTGCGGGCCAAAAATTCGGTGCGGGCGGGGATGATAAACAGCTAATTAATTTTATGGGGCCTAACAATCATATTGTGTAATTGCAGGAAATTGAGCCATCCGATGAACAAGCCATGAGTGAGACACGTCTCATGGTGAGTGAGGGATTCACGTATGTTGAACCAGAGGCACCAGAGGACCATAAAAGTAACGAGGATAATGACCTCAGTTTCCGGATCAGCGTCAACCTTGAGGAAGACACAGCCAGGGAGAGTGAGAGCCCTGTTTTTGCAGTCGACGAAAATTCCCGCATTTACATTAACGTAGAAGAGAATCAACACAATTCATCAAATCACAGCGATGACGTTGTCATTGAAAATGACAAGAAGCAGTCATCGGAGTTGATGGAGAGGTTGAAAAACTCGGATGTGTCCGTGGTGCCATCAGCTCTGGAGATTGAGAACCCAATTCTTTCATCTCTGATTGGAGCGACACCTGCTAAGAAGGCGAGGTTATCGAAAGAAAGCCCACAGAGACAGGCCGCATCCACATCGGCTGGAGCCATGTCAGCATCCAATGTAAGTTGGGGGATTTGATGGGAATAGCAAGTGATGCTGGCATCAGATATTCATCTGTAACTATTTAATAAACTGCAGTGAATAGAAAAATGGTGGGGATTGCCTACTTGTTCCCAACAAACCATTCTTGAGCTGTGCACTGTCCTTTTGACTGGTCAATAACAGTTGACTTTGTTGCTTGTCTTTGGAAAGAGGTTTGCAGTGCTGGATCTGTCAGCAGGCCTTGCCGTTTAAGGCGTGCTAAAAAAAGTGCATGCGCCTCGCAAACAATAGAATTTCTATTGTTAGTGAGGCGCATGCACTTTTTAGCACGCCTTAAACGAAGGCCTGCTATCAATATTTTGGACATACTGTAGTAATGTCATCATCCCAGTGGAATCTTGCATTTATGTCCATTCCTCTCATGCTTGTTCTGTTTTGCAGGATTCCTCCTCAGCAAATATCCCCACGAGTGTCCTTGGGTTCATGCCATCTGACAAAGCAGACCAAACTTACCACTGTGAAAAATGTGGCAGAGAGTTTGAAAACAAATACGGACTTGTCACCCACCGTTGGACCAACGCTTGCTCACGCGTGAAATCTGCAATCCAGAATCTATCACCTGAGCTTATAGCAGATACAAAGTCACAGAATTATGACCCTGAGAAACCGTTCAAATGTGAACGATGTAACAAGACGTTTAAGTCCGTCCAGGGTCTGCAGACGCATCGTAAGCATTTTAGTTGTATCAAGGATGGAACTGCTGCTAAAATGGGCTGGGTTAGTAAAGATTTCAACCTGTCAAGTAAATGGTTGTGTAAATTCTGTAGTGAGCGATTCAAAACAAAAGCAAGTCTTCTTGAGCATGAAAATTTTCATAAAGTAATCGAGCCAAATAAATGTTTCTTCTGCCTTCGAAACTTTAACGATGAAGCCGCGTTGTTGGTCCATCAGAAGCTAACAGGACACGAGAACCAGACCAATCGCTGCCAATTCTGTGAGGAGTCATTTGAAACGAGGGAGGATTTAGAGTTACATATCGCGATGCACAAGAAACATGGTGAAGGGAAAGCGACCTATGAGTGCGCGTACTGTCCAAAGTCATTTTCCAAGGAAATAAGCCTATTGTCTCATCAGAAAATCCATAAAGACGACGTACCGTTGTCGATGGTAAAGAATGAATTTGAGCTCAGTCTAGGGTAGTGGAGGCATGGGATATGCAGGTGTTCTTGAAAGATTACCTTTCAGTCAATTCCTAAATGACAAAATGTACCATCCTGTATTTGGAGATTTTATGTTACTTCCGCCTTGTCATGACAAATCATACATTGTGTCCCCTTATGTGCATATCATGCAATAAGATACAAAACTTGCTTTGCCTGCTTCTGAAATCTCATACCCTTCATAATACCAGAGGTGCAAGCTAATGTTGATTTGCTTGAAGCCTACAATAGCCGTATGTTTATTGNTGATGGTGAATATAGGCCATGGCCGCATTTGGGTTATCAGTAGTGGGTTCAGTGATTACGGCTATGGTTGTCTATGACCATGGGTTCGAGCCCGGGTGGTGGAAGAAATTTTTTTCTCCATTTCTTTTCTTTTATTCACAAAGATTTTCTCTGTTTGGATGTAAGGACTTGTCCTGCTATCGAGTTTCTTTCCGCTGCCCAAACCAAACATCTATTCCCGGCCCAGCAACTAACTGCAGTCTCATGATCTCAACGTCACTTCGTGAACCCGGGCGCCACCAGGCTTGTTAATGTTATATTGAGGCAGTAAATTGTTCGCAAGTCAATGAATTTCGGTATTGGACATGTCATATGTCAAGTTTGTGCTGTGTAACATTGTTCACTTGAAGGTATTGGGTTTGTCGTGATGCTTGTTATGATATGGGCCAACTGAAATCAAGATTATTCTGTTAATATTGTCCAGATGCATCATGTACATTTCAGATTTAGGGATTTGGAAATTACATAACTACGTAATTAAGAAAGATAACATCTTCCACTCTGAATTCTGGATGTCTGGACATGCTAGATCATCTAGAATTCTACAGTTTTGATGTTCGATCATGAGCCAGACGTACTTGTTATTTTTATTGCGTTTCCATGGTTACAATGTTATGTACAACGTGATGCTTATACAAGTATCTTCAATAAAACATGGGTGCTGTAGCATTGACATTCTTTGTGTCATTCCATCTCCTTGAAGTAGATTGATGCCAACTTGGGTCATAAGAGCTACTCATCAAAAAGACTGGGCAATACTATGTCACGAAGGGGAGCATCTGGAGCCCCCGAAGAAAACATGAGATGGCGGCGAGGAGAGATTGCCTTGTCTGCCATATAAAACATCTGGAATAACGGGGAAAAGAACCCGCGGCCTTATTCCCACTGTACATACACGATCAAATTTTTCATCCAATTCTCTGAATATGCTCAATAAAGGCCTACAGCGGGTTTATACATTGAAACCGCAATAGGCCCGGAATCTGAATTTCCCAAAAATTGAATGAAAAATTTGATCGTATACAGCGGGCATTATTGGTATATTTTTCCACTGCTCCACCCCAGGCAGTACCAACTCGGCTGACGATCATGACAACAGGAGAACTCGAGGAAGGAACAGGGTGTATTGAGCATCATATGTACGGTACTAACTTTCCATGATGCAACATTGGTTGACAGTGTTGTCACGACATGATTTTGGCCTGTATTTTAGAAAGCTCCTCAATGTTAAGGAGTTCCTCAAAGCTATTGTTCCCAACAGGAGAACAATAGCCATGAGGAACTCCTTTACTTTGAGGAGCATTCTAAAATACAGACCATAGTCCTTTCCAGATACCTAAGGCCAATCGCACATGTCAGTTTACTACTAACAGCTTGACCACAAACACAGCCAATGGGCCAGGTGACCTGCATTAAATCAGAGTATTCTCTATACCATTCATCTTCGATAATCGAAGGGTGATCTGCTCACCACTCCGTTACATCATGTAACGGAGTGGTGAGCAGATCACCCTTCGATTATCGAAGATGATACCATTGGACTCGCACAACAGCTCATCATAATAGTGAGCAGGGTTGTGTAAAATTGCGGAGTTCAACCTGGTGCAATTGGCCTTCGGTACCTGGAAAGGACTACATGTATACTTCATTTACCATCTTCGTCACCCATGCAGAGCATAGGAAGAGATTTCACAAAGTTTCATTCATTTCAAAGTTCTGTGTGATGAGGGTCAATTCACTTGGCTAGGAGAGACTCGACTTCATGAAATGAGGAACATCATACCCACTGCCTCAATAGATACTGTCACTAGTGGTAATAAAGTCATTCAAATGAAAGTGACATCCAGGTCCTGATCAATTTCCCACACAAAAGGCGTCCATTGCATAGGACCTGGTTTCGGTGTGCTGCCCTCTATCGTAGCTGGGATCCCCATTGGAAAACAGACACAAGATTTTGAATAAAGTGTACATGATTTTATTGATATTGATTCAATAATATAGTACATAGTGATATAGTTTTGCTATGAAAAATATAAGATTTGAAGAACATCAACAACAATCTAGCATGCTACAACATAGATCAACATCCCAGCGGCTAAACCAAGAACCAACTGAAGTAATGCCCGAAAATGTTGG
>NMRB01000218.1:18192-29303 GCA_002633025.1 Notospermus geniculatus
TAAATTTGGTATAACGCTGTAATTAATGGTCCAATCTTCATGCAACTTTCACTGAAGTGATTTTTACTCGAACATCTTTCCAGAGAGACTCAGTGCTGGGAAGCTTCTCAGGTAACCTTTAAATCGATATTTTCAAAAGTGCTTTAATAAGATAAAACGCTGTTCTTCCTGAAACGTTGTTTCAGCCAGCGTTTTATGTTAAAACGTGTTTCAACATGGTTAGTGGGAAACATGTATTGTGTAACACAACTATTGGTGTTACATGTGGGGATGACTTAATTTCTTTCGGCAGTGCCATAGGCCTGCAATCCTAGACTAAAATGCATTTTCGCTTTAAAACAAATTCGAAAATACGGGCCTTGGAGTCTGTCGCTGTGACAAGACAAGCCAAAAGAAGTTAGACATGCCCCTATCTTGCTCTAGCAAAAACGCTTTTTAAGGGAGAATTAAAATACGTTTTAGCGTAAAAACCTTTTGGAAGATATCAAAGTAAAAACGCGTTTTCGTCGGAGCGTTCGTATCGATGTCTTCCTGACGTTGGTGTCGTGGTTTAGCTGCGAAAAGCTGCCCGGTGTCTTCCTGATGTTGGTGACGTGGGCCAGCTACGAAAAGCTGCCCGGTGACTTCCTGACGTTAGTGTCGTGGTTTAGCTGCGAAAAGCTGCCCGGTGTCTTCCTGATGTTGGTGTCGTGGGCCAGTTACGAAACGCTGCCCGGTGTCTTCCTGACGTTGGTGTCGTGGTTTAGCTGCGAAAAGCTGCCCTGTGTCTTCCTGATGTTGGTGTCGTGGGCCAGTTACGAAAAGCAGCCCGGTGTCTTCCTGACGTTGGTGTCGTGGGCCAGCTACGAAAAGCTGCCGCCCGGTGTCTTCCTGACGTTGGTGTCGTGGGCCAGCTGCAAAAAGCTGCCCGGTGTCTTCCTGACGTTGGTGTCGTGGGCCAGCTATGAAAAGCTGCCGGGTGTCTTCCTGATGTTGGTGTCGTGGGCCAGCTACGTACAACTGCCCGGTGTCGTTGGTGTCGATAGTGCAGTTTGGACAACTGCCACGTGCCTTCCTGACGTTGGTGTCGATGTGATGTTGGGGCTGTTTTGCTCCTGCCGTACGCTTTTCTTCTGCTGCTGAATACGGTCTGAGCCTGGGGTTGAGCTGATGATATCGTTTTGAGTTCGTGACGTTGCAGTTCGGTGTTGCCGCCCTGTCCGAGCCTATGAGCTAACTTGCTGCGTGGTCTTAAATTGTTGGACTTGCCGCAATTTGGACTTTTGTGGGGTAAAGAATTGAAGTGTCAATATCGTAGACAGTCAAAAAATGGTAGTGAGTGAAAAATAGTTTTGTAAATAATCAGCTTTATTTGGGTAAAATTTACGACGTCAGTGTTCATTTTTTCACGTACTTGCTAGAACGCAATGCCTTAACATTTCCGGTCTGTCACATACCAAAACGTTGGTTTGTGGGAGTTTGAGCAGCGATCAAACACACCAACAGTCGTTATATTGAAAAGCATAGCCAGTCGTAATACGACGGAGAAGAGACCGGAGGAGGGGCACATGGCGTGTGCCTTCGTTGGTACAAAATGCCGCCGCCGCTTTCAGAGGTTTACAGACAGCAACACAACTCACACCTGTGATAATTTATCCTGCCGAAACCTTCACTTTGAGAAACCAGGGGCCATATTCATGAAGCCTTCGCAACTCTGCGTGCACACAATCTATTGTAAGGCAGTCAGTGAACAAAGGGTATATTCAGTCCAACAATACACTTGCGTGCACGAACAGTTGCGAAGGCGCCATGACTATGGCCACAGATCTCATTCGGGCATTTTTTTAAAACCGATGATGCCTCGCAGCATTTACAGGCTAATTACGAGTAATCACGACCTGACATAATAATACGCAATCGATTCATGCAAAAAGTTGGACGTCTGTCATATCATATTACATGTATCGAGCAAGCAGCTCGTAGGTATCAATATAATGTTAATCGCGTTTCCAATGTCGATGGGACACTAACTCCGATGCGTCCAAGAGTTTAGGAACATCCATGGAAACTCTGTACGACATTTGTGTACTTCGCTGCTCGCGCATTCGAAACGTTCTTAGCCGAAAAATTAAAATTTAGCATGTTGTTGATTGTTATTATGTTAACGGACAGATACAAACCCACTTTAAATCGACGAGGAATCCACTTGGTTTGCTGGAGCATTTTCACCATACATGCCATAACCGGGACACATTGGCATCATCCGTGAACCCTGTGAGCACAGGATAGAGACATTTTCATGGAAGCAACTTCAATGAGAGTACCAATGATGGAGAGTTCACCCTACGAAGAAAACACAACACCGTTGAATTGTTTCCAGTACTACTATTTGCCTGTGGACTCATTTACCCAAGTAGACCTGTATATTTTTATCATCCATGTGCCAGTTTATTCTTTCCTCATCCTGCTTGGTCTAATAGGTAATAGCCTCGCGTTCATCGTCCTCGGGAGGGAACGTCCCTTTACTTCAACGTCCGTCTTGCTTCGTTACTTGGCAGTCGCCGACTTTCTTCACCTGATATTTCAGTTTCTTATGTCGCCATTCAACCACTTTGTAAGTATCTCTGATGGTTGTCCTTGGTGTCGAGAGTTTCAAGAAATGACCCATGCATACACATGGATGTTTTCGTGGGCTACCAAAATGTTTTCTATTTACGTCACTATATGCATTGGTGCAGAACGTTTTGTTGCTGTCTGTAAACCTCTGAAAGCGGCGTCGTTTTGTACCAAAAGGAAGGCACACTTCATGTGCCTCTCATCCGGTCTCTTCTCCCTTTTGTTCCGACTGGCTATGCTTTTTGACTCAACGACTGTTTGGGTGTTTGATCCCTGCTCAAACTCCCACAAACCAATGTTCAGGTATCTCATGGCGCGTGACGGGCATCAGTATTATATTTTTCAGCTAATTTACAGCGGGATTCTAAATATTATCATTCCTGCTGTCATACCCCTTGTATCTTTGACGTTCTTTACCTACCGTTTGTTGAGAGCTTTAATGGAGTCTGCTACAATCAGGCAGGCATCAACTGGAGGCAAGGCCGACGAGACTATCAGAAGTAGCACCATCCGTGTTACAGCTGTGGTCATCATTTTTATTATTCTGGAAACTCCGAGTTATTGTTGGGAAATTATTGACGTTCTTTCCTCTGCTGGCATTCTGAAACGAACAGTGATGGGCGTCACAATATACATGTATAGTGCTTTCATAATCTATTTACTGGGTGTCCTTAATAGTGTTGTCAATTTCTACGTGTATTGTTTAACGGGAAAGAGGTTTAGGCGCACTCTAAAGCAGGTTCTTTCATGTTCATGTTCATCATGATCAAAGTTATCATTTACCAAAACAAAGGTATGTTTGCATGTATTATCGGTCGAAGTTGATTTGTCAGTTCTTACATTGTCCCTCAAACCGAACTCCAAAAATATAGATTCAATCCAAAAGGTTTGTCAGGTTGCTGCAGTGACGCTGAAAGGGTAAATGTCGTCCTGGGTACATACAAAAATTACCCAGGGTCTCTATCTTCACTAAAACAATACTCTGGGTGTACTTTCGGTAGACGAACAACACCCAGCATTGTACAGACACATGGATTCCAGGTTGTCTCGCCCGTGGTGACGTGACTGCCCCAAGAATGTCATGAACAGCTAAACCCAACAAGTACCGCAGCACGAGACCGCAAGATTCCACAGGATTTCTAAATAGGACTCGTTCCTTCCAGGCACAGATTGCGGAAGCTGAGTGATGTTCGGCTACCGAAACTACACCCAGAGTGTGTTTTAGTGAAGACTGAGATCCTGGGTAATCTTTGTATGTACCCAGGACGACATTTACCCTTTCAGCTGCAGTGACAGACAATGAATGAGGTCAAGTCTTGATTAAAATTAGATTGGAGGTGATGTTGAGTTTACTTTCAGCTTACCTGAATGGGGATCATAACTATGATAGAGGGCAGCACATAGTAATCAGGTCCTATACAATGGACGCCTTTTTTGTGGGAAATTGATCAGGACCTGAATGTCCCTGTCAATTCAATAGTTTTAACCACTAGTGACACCAATTGAGGCAGTGGGTTAGGGTCCTCATTGCCTCAGCCAGACAAGGGTCGTCGATTAGCCGATCACAGCGACATCGGCCGGATGTGTGCCGTCATAAAGTCCTCCTGGTAGTAAGGTCAGGAGGACCTTGCTCCCTAGGGGCTTTTGGGAATAGTAGTCTTTACCGGACATCTACCTCTAGCACGCCCATTTACTAGTAAGCGAACTTGATCCACTGAGGACGACAGCTAGTTTTACACGAATAAGGTTCAGACCGGTGCAGTAGCTGATATAGTCCCCTGACGGTATAGTCCGGGGACTATAAGTCCCCGTTATTATAGTCCGGGGGTCATCCAACAATAGGGACCATAGTCCACCGGACTATCATCACTGGATATCATAGTCCCGAGACCAGGAATAATTGTCCGAGGTGGACTATGGTACCTGGGGCGTTTCCAGTGATGAGTTTCCTATAGAGGCGTTGCAATGGGCAGCCATTGGAGGACAGCAATAGAAGACAACAACGGTTGTCGTGGTTTGCTATTGTTGTTCTTTCAACATGGCTACCAAATGCATTGTTTTCCTCCAACATTGCTGTCCATTTCAAAGCATCTGCTGGTGAAAGCCGGGAAAAGTGAGTGTGTTTAACCCGACAAAAGAATAAACAAAAATATTACAGGTTTGAAGAAAATGCAGCTATTGGATTTGTTGATGCAAATTACTCGTCGACGTACAGTTTCTATTGACATGCATTGACCGCCCCTCCAACTGAAATACATGTAGGGCCGTATTCTAGAACGTTCCTTAACATTAAGGTCCACCTTAAATCTATTGTTCTCGATGGTTTTACAATAGACTTAAGGTCGACCTTAACGTTAAGGAACGTTCTAGAATACGGGCCGTAGACATGTTTATACATGTAAGTCATGTCTAAATTTTATTACATTTGAAATCAAATGCCACATGAACCCTAATGTCCGTCAGACACACCAATATTATTTGGTCTTCATCATTAGGAGAACGATCAGGGTCAATAGTCCGCAGGACTATCACATCTAGGAAAGAAAGTCCGATGGTCAAACTGACGCCCCTGGGAAAAATGGTCCGCGGACCATATCCCCCGAAGATATAGTCCGGCGGACATTCACCCCTAGGAGTAGTTGTCTACGGAACTATAATTTCGTGACAAAATAGTCCGCCGGACAGCAATCACCAGTTGACAGCGTCTGGGGGACCATGACCCCCGCATCATATACATGTAACTGCCACGGACAAATTTGAAATGCTCCGTTTCTGGTTGTCTGAGCATGCCTTTGACCAACTGGACGTTAAATTGGAAAAAGAAAAGTGCATCGGTACTCAGAGCATTCCATCCAGTAGACCTCTGCCGTTCCACTACACGACGAAAGCCTAGTTTATACTTCGACGCAAACCCTTCGGCGTCCGACGCACGACCAAATCTGGACGCCGACTTCGCGGAATTGATTCAGATCAGCCCAGCGTACTTTACCGACGGCTACCTGTTACGAAATGACTGATGTAATTACAGCTCCGCGATCGGACGCCGACCAAATCGTACGATGGGGGTCGGCGTCGAACGCAAGATAGCGCGTCGGTCGCCGACGATGGTCGTGCGTCGAAGTATAAACTGGGCTAAAGGCGGTTGAGGTCGGCGTTGTTTTCAATCGCATTTCAGGCTTGGTTGAATTGAATCGCCACACAATAACAAGGATTCATGACTGAACGGACTTTATTATCAGGGGGACCACAATTACTGTCACTGCTGTGACAGGTAATATAGTCCTTTAGGGTATATAGTCCCCTTTCACCTCTTAGGAAGGCTAGGAATGATTGTCCGGTCAGGACATTTATCCCTAGGGCCAGGGATCCTTCGGGCCCCTGTCCCTAGGGGCCATGGTCTTCCGGACCATAGCCCCTAGCGGACTATATCGCCTGTCACACCGGTCTCTCCTTCATGTATTTGTGCCAGCTCACCTCTAAGTGGCTTTGTGCTGTCCACACGGAGACGGGTCGAAGGGGACAGCTGTTAGTAGTGAATGAGAATGCCTCCCGTATGATAGTGCCCGCTATATTGTGTGGCGGACACCCCAAAACAGAGAGAGACGTTTACCAGTGCCGCCCCATTATCAGGTTGCGGCTTAATCCGTTAATCTTTTGTTGGGGAACATTGCGAACGGGGGCAGTGAAAAATATTATACCAGTGTAAGCTTTTCAGTTTTCCCCATCTGCGAGTGTTCCCATTCTATATTGACGGAATAAGCTGCGACTTGACGATAGGGCACCAAAGATATATGGACTACGAACTTTTAGGAAAGAGCGCAAGCAGTCAGGGGCTAGTTCTGATAAATCATAAGCCAATTTGTTGGTGGTAGCCAGCCCGGAGCAACGTACTTCAGAATGTGTGCACTGATATGTCTCAGCGTCCGGGACATACTTCCCGTTCACCGGTTCTTGGTGTATCCTCGAGCAATGGTCTTCATAAGTGTGCTTAAATTATCCATCGGTGAGTCGGAACACTTCAACCTCGTCCGCAGGATCTAACTCGAAATTTCTTCTGCTTTTGCCTTGGGACGAGGTTATTTTCGGCTTCGGTCGTTAGGCCCTGGATTCACTTCCAAGATTCTTGGCACCTCGTCCCCAATGCTTATTTCAACCTCGGTTACAGTAATGATTGTAAAAATATATATTTTCATTAAACTGTAGTTAACATTTATGTCTATCATCAGAAAGAATAATGTTTGCTATGATATGAAAAATAAAATAAAATAAACCATATTTAAATCCATTTTCCTGGGTATTTCAAATTTCAAATTGGGTATGACGTCACGCCGATAGCCTATCACAGCCGAGGTGTTCGGTTCTGAAGCCAGGGCTTAACAAGCCAACGTTAAGCCCTGGGAACGAGGTTGGGAACACTTTCGCAGCGGCTGGTAGACGGGAATTCAGATTATCCCGTGTTCAGTGCCGCTGTTTTCACATTTTGGTTCCCAGCACCACCGCTAGGGCTAGAAGGCTTCGGTTCTGCCATCTTTGCGGCATAAAGTTGTCGCGGATCTATTTATAGATCATTAGTTGACATGACGTTTTTTTAGAATGGGGTACCCGTAGCCACGTGGGTGCTAAATGTAATCGAACATGTCGAATCCCGCGGAATAACCCCGAGGAAGTTTCTTGATAGAGAATGTTTGTAGGCCTATGTGTTGCAAATCTGTACAAAAGCTCAGAATCATCGCCGTTTCTGGGTGCCGCATAAGTATGTTGTGTGATACAACCACCAGGTGGCGGCTTTGATGACGTCATTTAACTTGCGCAAGCTGGCGGACCGAGACTAAGCCATTGATTTGTCCGTCTACTACCAGAGGTCTCTATATCAGTGCAATAATTGACGATCCAAAGCGCTGGCAGCAATCACCCTCGTAAACGTAAAGTTGTCTCTGAATTTTCCAAATTTTCGACCCCAACTGGGGTCTCCTCAGGCACTTTCTTGTAGAGATCCCAGATTCTGGGATCTCTACCAGAAAGTGCCTGAGGAAGACCCCTGTTGGGGTCGAAAATTTGCGGAGGGAGAAAACACCTGATGAGAGGCACATGTCGTTAGACTGGTACCCGGTCCTAACTATTTTACATTGGACTTTTGCTGATTGGCCGGTGCTGGCGCAGGTGATAAGTATATCAACCACTGACACCGTTTCTATGTTTAACCAATTCGTAATTGGTAGATTTCCTGGGTCAAATGCAGGTCACCTTCTATGTGCATTCCGGGACGTCACCCGTATTGAGAATTGAATAAATTTACAAAATTTACAAAAAAATTCCCAAGTGACATCACTGGCAGAATTCCTCCAAAATGGCCGCCAATACTTGTCCTACCAAACAAGCCGCGACTGCAGCGCTCAGGTTGGTAGGACCAGGTACTAGTCTAACATGACGTGTGTCTTCCTTTGGTACAAAACGACGACGCTGCTCTCAGATGTTTACATATAGCAACAGAACTCAAACCTATGATAATTTCTTCTCCCCCAACCTTCACTTTGAGAAAACAGTGGCCATATTCATGAAGCCTTCGCAAATCTGCGTGCGCCCTATCTATTGCAAGGTAGTCAGTGAACAAACGGCATATGCAGTCAAACGATACACTTGCGTGCACGCAGTTGCGAAGGCTTCATGAATATGGCCCCAGATTTCATTCAATTTTCTATGCTGATGATGCCTCGCAGCATTAACAGGGAATCACGACCTGACGTAATTATAGACATTCGATTCATGGAAAAAGTTGGACGTCCATCATATAATATATCACAAGTCATATTACATGTAGGCCTAGCTGTGTGTCAGTGTAATGCTAATCGCGTTTTTAATGTCGATGGAACACAAGGTCTGCTGTGCCCAGGAGTTTAGGAACATTCATTGATTGAAATGTATGATGTTTGTGGACTGTTGCTGCTCGCGCATTCGAAACGTTGTTAGCCGAAAAAGTAAAATTTAGCATGTTGTTGATTGTTATTATGTTAACGGACAGATACAAACCCACTTTAAATCGACGAGGAATCCACTTGGTTTGCTGGAGCATTTTCACCATAATCGGGACACCTTGCCATCATCCGTGAACCCTGTGAGCACAGGATAGAGACATTTTGTTGGAAGCAACTTCAGTGAGAGTACCAATGATGCAGAGTCCATCCTTCGGCGAAAACACAACACAGTTGAATTGTTTTCAGTACTTCTATTTTCCCGTGGAATCCTTTTCCCGAGTTTTCCTATTTGCATTTATCATCCAGGTGCCAGTTAATTCTTTCCTCATCCTGCTTGGTCTAATAGGTAACAGCCTCGCGTTCATCGTCCTCGGGAGGGAACGTCCCTTTACTTCAACGTCCGTCTTGCTTCGTTACTTGGCAGTCGCCGACTTCCTTCACCTGATATTTCAGTTTTTTATGACAACATTCAACCAAATTTTAACCACTTCTGATGGTTGTCCACGGTGTCGAGAGTTTCAAGAAATGACCCACGCATACTCATGGGTGTTTTCGTGGGCTACCAAAATGTTTTCTATTTACGTCACTATATGCATCGGTGCAGAACGTTTTGTTGCTGTCTGTAAACCTCTGAAAGCGGCGTCGTTTTGTACGAAAAAGAAGGCACATATCATGTGCCTCTCCTCCTGTCTTTTCTCCGTTTTGTTCCGATTACCTATGCTTTTTAAATCAACCACTGTTTGGGTGTTTGATCCCTGCTCAAACTCCCACAAACCAAAGTACAGGTTCATCAGGGGACGTGACGGGCATCAGTATTATATATTTCAGATTATCTACGAAGGCATTTTGAATATTATCATCCCTGCTGTCATACCCTTTGTATCTTTGACGTTCTTCACCTACCGTTTGTTGAGAGCTTTGACGGAGTCTGCTACAATTAGGCAAACATCAACCGCAGGCAAAGTCGATGAGAGTATCAGAAGCAGCACCATCCGAGTTACAGCTGTAGTCATCATTTTTATTATTCTGGAAACTCCGAGTTATTGTTTCGAAATTATTGACGTTCTCTCTTCTGCTGGAATTCTGAAACGATCAGTGATGGTAATCACCATATACATGTATAGTGCTTTCATAATCTATTTACTGGGTGTCCTCAACAGTGTTGTCAATTTCTACGTCTATTGTTTAACGGGAAAGAGATTTAGGCGCACTCTAAAGCAGGTTCTTTCATGTTCATAAAAGTTATCATTTATCATAATAAAGGTATATTTGCATGTATAATCAATCGAAGTTTAAAGGAGTTCGACGTCCAAGTTGTAAACAAACCAGTTTGTTTACAAACAGTGGTCGGCAAACTAGTTTTATTCCTTCGTGAAGGTGGCAGCACCAGTAGCGCCCCGTGATCGTTAGACTGGTGCCCGGTCCAATGCAACTCACTCACGATGTTCACGTCAGTACATATCATCGACAATAGGTGGCAGCACCACAGTCGTCCGTGGATAGAGAACCAGTGAGTGAGTGTTTACAACTTGGACGTCCAGCTCCTTTAATTTGTCGCGTTCTGTCATTCATATACGGAACAGAACAACTTTAGACTCAATCGGAAAGATTTGTCAGGTTGCTGCCGTGAGATGCAATGGATGAGGTCAAGTGGTGATTAGAATTGGATTGAGGCGAAATTGAGTTTACTTGAAGCTGAGCTGAACTGTCTCAATCACACAAGGATCGTCGAGTGGTCGAACACAGCGACATCGGCCGGCTGGGTGCCGTGATAAGCGGCGAAGTTCAAGATGGCCGACATACAAGTCCACTACCTGGTACTACGGAATCTATAGGCCTACTATAAAACGTGAAGGCACTTCCGTCCGTCAGCATTAGCGGCGTTGCGCAGTGACGTCATCAATCACCGTCCAAGTAGGCCCATGTGGCTACTAGCCTATGCTATCATTGGCTATTTTTAAAGGAAAAATTTGCTTGGAAACATTTGCCCCGGTTGCTCTGGGGGACATCTGCCCCTGTCCCCGCTAGCTACGCCCCGTCAAAGCATTGCCTCCATGTAGCGATCAAGATAAAAAACGGATAACGGATGTCAGTTAAACACGGCTTATGGACCACACCCGCGTTTCAACAAAAACTCTCATGACCCATCATTCGACGGGTACTTTGCTAGTCTATATAATAAGAGAGAACATCTCTTTTTTCACGGGTAAACTCGAAAACTACCGCACGAAGGCCGTGACACTTGGTACCAACGGGAAGCTTGCGACGCGGACTAGGTTTATAGCGTCTTCGTTCTTGAAAAAATTGTGCGGAAGTGGTACTTTTAAGCGTTTTTCTGTTCGTTGCCACGGTTTCGCTTTCGTGTCTTATGACGTCATTCCACGGTGACGTCAGCACACAGTGACGTACGTATGCGCCCTGACGTCATTTCACGGTGATATCAGCAAACAGTAGTGACTGAACGACGTCATTTTCACTTTGAACGACGGGTTACGGTCACATAACAGGCCGAGTTCATTTAATGTACTCTAGGGCAGAGTGCGC
>NMRB01000218.1:29417-47578 GCA_002633025.1 Notospermus geniculatus
CGATACTTGTCACGTGACCAAAGCGGCCAATAAGAAAATGTTTCATGTTTTCCCCTAGTTGCGTGAAATACTGGTCGCTGATTAGTTGATGACATTTTGCGCCATCTAGTGTTCAGAAACATGATTTGGCCCCATCTGTGCCAGTGGTTGAGAGCGTATAACTAGTATTAAGCTCGAGGCCACTGGGGACGAGTGTACCTCGAGCCTAGGTGTGTCCGGTTACATACACTACGTATTTCGTGTACTTCGTTCATTGCTCACTCAGTTCCTGGAGGCGAGGTTATAGCTCAGAGAGAGCTCTGATTGGCCACTCTTCTCTCGGTGGCAATGAGAGGTGGAAATGTGGGTAGTATCAGGCAAGGGTAGATTGAGCGAGAGTTGGAGTGATAGGAACACTTGTCAGGGCAAGATGGCTTTGCGCTTGTCCGTTTCCTATGTGAGTGCGTGGTAGAAAAAGTAAGTTCATTATTGGTTCCACACGTAAACATCGGGAATGTACAAGCGCAAAGCACAAAACGGGAAGTGTGATGAACCTGCCCTTACACGAATGCCGCAGACCGGTCTCTCCTTGTGCCAGCTCACCTGTAAATGGCTTTGTGTTGTCTGCACGGAGACGGATCGAAGGGGGCAGCTGTAGTGAAGCCGAATCGGTTAATGTCGTCCTGGGTATAACAGAAATATACCCAGGTTCAATGTCGTCCCACAAAACTATACCCTGGGTATAGTTCGATCTACAAAGTATACCGAGGATTGGATAGAGCACCTGAAGACGAGATTGTTCTTGCAAATGCCACATGACCATGCACAAGCATGACAAGTCGAAAAACATCGCTCTAGCGCCCGATACGACGGGCACCATTTTAATCGTACCGACAGTCATCAAAGAATTTTTCGTGCCGTTTATCGTCACTCAAATTCGCAATAGTACTCGCAGCACGGCGGATGTAATGTCAATGCGGACGTAGATGAACGCCCGACACCAACAAACGTATGACGCAGATCGGCTCTGTTCGTTGGCTCATTTCTTTGAAATTGTGAGCGGGTATTTTCGCGGGCCACGAAATTCATTGTTTATTTACATTTTGTTTGGTTTATGTTCAGGCTTTCTTTGTCTTATGAGTAATTTGTTGGTGGCGTGCCCCTCTAGAAATTCTGTTGATTCCAAAAGTATTCATTTTGGTGGTTAGGCATGTCCCAAAAGTAAAAAAAAAACATAATGTAAACATCCATGTTTACAAACATTGAATGTAAACAATGAAGTCGTGATACATTATCTTTAAGTTGCGATAAGTTTGGACCATTGTCTTAACAGTTGACCCATGCTATCGATGAGCACAAAAGCTGGCAATATTGACTGGTATTTTGACGATGTTGATTGCAAAACTGCTCATGTTCATCAGGATAAAAGATATTATTTACCAAAACAGAGGTACATTTGCATGTATTATCGATTTGAATTAATTTGTCATGTTTTGACATTGGCTGGTATTCATAATTAAAGGCATTCGATTCATGGAAAAAGTTGGAAACGTCCATCATGTCATATTAGGCCTACATCAAAAATAGAAAATCTGTTTTCCTAAGGATGTTGTTCGCATCACTTTTTGCTATTATCAAAAATAGGTATCTATTTTTACCTACATGCATTTGCAAGCGGCTCGTAGGTATCAATATAATGTTAATCGCGTTTCTAATATCGATGGAACACTAACTCCGATGCGTCCAAGAGTTTAGGAACATCCATGGAAACTCTGTATGATCTTTGTGTACTTCGCTGCTCGCGCATTCGGAACGTTGTCAGCCGAAAAAATAAAATTTAGCATGTTGATTGTTATGTTAACAGACAGATACAAAATCCACTTTAAATTGACGAGGAATCTACTTGGTTTGCTGGAGCATTTTCACCATAATCGGGACACCTTGCCATCATCCGTGAACCCAGTGTGTACAGGATAGAGACATTTTCTTGGAAGCAACTTCAATGAGAGTACCAATGATGCAGAGTTCACCCTACGAACAAAACACAACACCGTTGAATTGTTTTCAGTACTACTATTTGCCTGTGGACTCATTTACCCAGGTAAACCTATTTATGTTCATCATCCAAGTACCAATTTATTCCATCCTCATCCTCCTTGGTCTAATCGGTAACAGCCTCGCGTTCATCGTCCTCGGGAGGGAACGTCCCTTTACATCAACGTCCGTCTTGCTTCGTTACTTGGCAGTCGCCGACTTCCTTCACCTGATATTTCAGTTTTTTATGTCGCCATTCAGACTCCTTCTACGTATCTCTGATGGTTGTCCTCGGTGTCGAGAGTTTCAAGAAATGACCCATGCATACACATGGATGTTTTCGTGGGCTACCAAAATGTTTTCTATTTACGTCACTATATGCATTGGTGCAGAACGTTTTGTTGCTGTCTGTAAACCTCTGAAAGCGGCGTCGTTTTGTACGAAAAGGAAGGCACACATCATGTGCCTCTCATCCGGTCTCTTCTCCCTTTTGTTCCGATCGGCGATGCTTTTTGACTCAACGACTGTTTGGGTGTTTGATCCCTGCTCAAATTCCCACAAACCAATGTACAGGTATTTCATGGCGCGTGACGGGCATCAATATTATATTTTTCAGCTCATTTACAGCGGGATTCTAAATATTATCATCCCTGCTGTCATACCCCTTGTATCTTTGACGTTCTTCACCTATCATCTGCTAAGAGCTTTAATGGAGTCTGCTACAATCAGGCAAACATCAACTGGAGGCAAGGCCGATGAGAGTATCAGAAGTAGCACCATCCGAGTTACAGCTGTGGTCATCATATTTATTATTCTGGAAACTCCGAGTTATTGTTGGGAAATTATTGACGTTCTCTCTGTTGCTGGCATTCTGAAACGAACAGTGATGGGAGTCACAATATACATGTATAGTGCTTTCATAATCTATTTACTGGGTGTCCTCAACAGTGTTGTCAATTTCTACGTGTATTGTTTAACGGGAAAGAGGTTTAGGCGCACTCTAAAGCAGGTTCTTTCGTGTTCATCATGATCAAAGTTATCATTTACCAAAACGGTGGTACATTTGCATGTATTATCGGTTGGAATTAATTTATCATGTTTTGACATTGGCTGGTATTCATAATTAAAGGCATTCGATTCATGGAAAAAGTTGGACACGTCCGTCATAATTAGGCCTACGTCAAAAATAGAAAATCTGTTTTCCTAAGGATGTTGTTTGCATCACTTTTTGCTCTTATCAAAAATAGATATCTAATTTTGACTACATGCATTTGCAAGCAGCTCGTAGGTATCAATATAATGTTAATCGCGTTTCTAATGTCGATGGAACACTAACTCCGATGCGTCCAAGAGTTTAGGAACATCCATGGAAACTCTGTACGACATTTGTGTACTTCGCTGCTCGCGCATTCGGAACGTTGTTAGCCGAAAAAGCAAAATTTAGCATGTTGATTGTTATGTTAACAGACAGATACAAATCCACTTTAAATTGACGAGGAATCCACTTGGTTTGCTGGAGCCTTTTCACCATAATCGGGACACCTTGGCATCATCCGTGAACCCTGTGAGCACAGGATAGAGACATTTTCTTGGAAGCAACTTCAATGAGAGTACCAATGATGCAGAGTTCACCCTACGAAGAAAACACAACACCGTTGAATTGTTTTCAGTACCACTATTTGCCTTTGGACTCGTTTACCCAGGTAGACCTATTTGTATTTATCATCCAGGTGCCAATTTATTCTTTCCTCATCCTGCTTGGTCTAATAGGTAACACCCTCGCGTTCATCGTCCTCGGGAGGGAACGTCCCTTTACATCGACGTCTATCTCGCTTCGTTACTTGGCAGTCGCCGACTTCCTTCACCTGATATTTCAGTTTTTCGTGTCGCCATTCGGCCACATTGTAAGAATACCAGATGCCTGTCCTCGGTGTCGAGAGTTTGAAGCAATGACCCGTGCATACACATGGATGTTTTCGTGGGCTACCAAAATGTTTTCTATTTACGTCACTATATGCATCGGTGCAGAACGTTTTGTTGCTGTCTGTAAACCGCTGAAAGCGGCGTCGTTTTGTACCACAAGGAAGGCACACATTTTATGCCTCTTATCCGGTCTCTTCTCCCTTTTGTTTCGATTACCTATGCTTTTCAACATGAGGACTGTTTGGGTTTTTGATCCCTGCTCAAACTCACACAAACCAATATTCAGGTATCTCATGGCACGTCACGGGCGTCAGTATTATATTTTCAGATTATCTACGAAAGCATTCTGAATATTCTCATCCCTGCTGTCATACCCCTTGTGTCTTTGACCTTCTTCACACTATCATCTGCTGAGGGCTTTAACGGAGTCTGCTACAATCAGGCAAGCATCAACTGGAGGCAAGGCCGATGACACTATCAGAAGCAGCACCATCCGAGTTACAGCTGTGGTCATCATTTTTATTATTTTGGAAACACCGAGTTATTGTTGGGAAATTATTGACGTCCTTTATTCTGTGGGCATTCTGAAACATACGGTGATGGAAATTACCATATCCATGTATTTTATGTTCACAGTCTATTTGCTGGGTGTCCTTAACAGTGTTGTCAATTTCTACGTCTATTGTTTAACGGGAAAGAGGTTTAGGCGCACTCTAAAGCAGGTTCTGTCATGTTCATCTTGAAAGTTATCATTTACATGTACCAAAACAAAGGTACACTCATCCAAAAAAATAAGTGGAATAAATCTGTACAGGAAGTGATGCATAATTTTGGGTTCTAGCTCAGATATATGGCCCTTCAACATCTCTTGTATATGTCCAAGAGCAAATTTTAAGAAAAAAATTAAAATATCGTGAAATTATCACTGTTTCAAAATATCATTGGAAATGAGATTTTTGAAATCTTGAAGTTTTTCATCAAAAACAAATTTATCATGAATCTATGAAGAGTTGTAAGACTCATGGTGAAGAAATTACTGAAAAATATTTGTCCTATTCTGTGTTATTCAAGGATATGCATGAAAAACGGGACACTTTTCAACACAATTTAAAGAAAAAGTTTAATTTCTCTGTGACCGATGGTAATATAGTTACCGAATCTTGGTCAGTCTTAATCTTTTAGCGAAGGTTAACACCTCAACCCAAAATTTCGTGAAAAATCTCAAATTTCAGATTTTTGATATTTTCGATAATCTCAAATATCATCAAAGTAAGCCAAGATTTTCAAACACTTTCTTCACCATATTTCTCAGAATTTTCCATAGATTACTTGAAAAGTCATTTCTGGTAAAAAATACTAAGATTTTAAAAATCTCAATCGTGGTGATATTTTAAAATAGTGATACTTTCATGATAATTAATTTTTTTCCATGAAATTTCCTGTCTGACATACAGAGGAGATGTTCAAGGGCCAGGTATCAAAGCTGCAACCCCATCATGTGCATACGTCAGCAACAGAAGACAGAAACTTTTGTCCATTTATTTTTTGGATGAGTGTACATGTACTTTTGCACGTATTATCGATCGAAGTTAATTTTGTCATGTTGTGACATAAGCAGTGGTTACACTACATAAATCCCCGTGCTTTCCCCGGGGATTTTGCGGTTACACCTATAAATCGCCGAGTCTAAATAGATCCGTGTCTGCAATCCCCGTGCTTATTAGCCCCAGCCAGCTCGAAGGGGCAACGCCGGGGCTTTTTTAGACACGGGGATTTTATGTAGTGTAACCGCGAAATCCCCGTGTTTATTTGTAGTTCCAAGCACACGGGACAGACTGCGATGCAAATCGATGAGTCATGCGCATGACGGAGAGTTGCCTACATGCAGTGACTCTGTCGCCGGGGTACGGAATTTATTACCAATCGCACTTTTAGTAGTGTAACCGCTTGCCGTGTCAACGCCGTGTTTTTTCTGGTTCGGAAAAACCCCGTGTCTCAAAAAAGCACGGGGATTTTGGATAGGTGTAACCAGGGCTAGCTGGTATTTGTAGAAGGGTTAATACATATATGTCAGTGTGATTTGTGAAAGGGTTAATAGATATGTGATTTGGGGAATTAGTAAGTGATTGGGGGAAAACATAATCTTTTATTGTGAATGTGTGTGCCATGAATGTTTTATTGTGTGTGATCATTGTTTGGTCTGGTGTGTTTGATTCTCTGTTGGTATGTCGTTTGGGTGTTGCCCATGTCAGATTTCTCAAATGCTAGAATATAGTTCTGAGGTATGGGTTTGACTGGCAGAGGCCTCACCGGACTGCTAATGAAGACTTGAGTGTCGAACTGCTGTACTGAATTGTGTGCATATACAATATATACAACATACATGATTTTATGAAACTGTGGCATCTTGACTTACTCTTTCGAGTCGGAAACGATATCGACCGCTAGACCCTGCCACAATTTGGGGGCTCAGCCGGGAAAAGAGTCAACGTCAACGTCAATGTCGTAGCCGTCGTGCTTTCATCTGAGTGGAGATGTGGACGTCCTGATGTCAGCTGAAGTTATTCGAATTCGAATGTTACGTTTGTTTCGTCTGTGATACGTTCCCTTCGTGTGCAGTTCGTAAGTCGAGTCGTGTTGGGATTTCGTATAATCCTTCTTTGGAGAATGGTACCGGTACCGCTGAATCCTGACGTCTTGTGTGAGTAAAATGGCCATTCGCTATCTTGCTTGATTGTCTTCGATTATATTAGTGCTAGCACTTCGTTTAGTCGGGCCCGATTCGCGTGTGTGCTGAGACTAATTTTGACTGCGCTGTGGACCTGTTGGACTTCGCTGACATTAACTTTGACATTAACTTTATTTAGACATTGACATTGACTTTTGGTGATTAATTATTCATTTCGTTAGAAACTGACGCTGACTCTATACGTAATTTTGTCTATCATTCTATTTTTCGTACTGGTTTGATTTTGTTCTATTTCGGTATATTCAGTCTAGTCATTGTTTCATTTTGTGTGCAATTTGAGTTAAACTGACCGATATACTGATTTTGAGTAATTTCCCTTTGTGTTGAATCTGGTGCTAAATGGTATTAATATTTGTTTGATTACGTTGGTTTTATTGCTTTTGCTAATTGCTTGTACTTGCGGTTTATTTGTGAAGCAGTCCGGTGAATAGTGTGGTATTTTTAGTTACGACGGCCTAGATTTCATTTCGGCTATTTCTTTGATTATTTTGTTGTGTTGGCCTCTCGCCTCAATTTTGCTATACTACAGAAGTTGTTTCCATTTTGCGCCCTTATAATTTGACTGTGGACCTGTTGGACTTCGCTGACATTAACTTTGACATTAACTTTATTTGGACATTGACATTGACTTTTGGTGATTAATTATTCATTTCGGTAGAAACTGACGCTGACTCTATACATAATTTTGTCTATCATTCTATTTTTTCGTACTGGTTTGATTTTGTTCTATTTCGGTATATTCAGTCTAGTCATTGTTTCATTTTGTGTGCAATTTGAGTTAAACTGACCGATATACTGATTTTGAGTAATTTCACTTTGTGTTGAACCTGGTGCTAGATGGTATTAATATTTGTTTGATTACGTTGGTTTTATTGCTTTTGCTAATTGCTTGTACTTGCGGTTTATTTGTGAAGCAGTCCGGTGAATAGTGTGGTATTTTTAGTTACAACGGCCTAGATTTCATTTTGGCTATTTCTTTGATTATTTTGTTGTGTTGGCCTCTCGCCTCAATTTTGCTATACTACAGAAACTGTTTCCATTTTGCGCCCTTATAATTTGTGTATGTGTGGTGCGTGGTGTGTGGTGTGCGGTGTGCTAGACGGTGAATGCTTGGTGTGAACTGAGTGGAAAGGTTGTTTGCGTGCTGTTTATTCGAGGGGGGGATTAAGAAATTGTTGGGTGCATTGCTATTGTCTTAGCTAGTGAACTAATCGTTGTGGTTTCACGGTTTCACCCTGTTACGTGTTTGTGGTTTATTTGTTGACCATTGTCATGGATGGGGATGGGGTGGTCTTCGTGGCGGGGGAAGCCCCTGCTGGCGCAACGTCTGCTGAGGGCGCTGTGGACAGATCAAAGGTTGTAAAAGAGATAACTTTTATGATGAAAAATTTAGAGCCGTCGGAGAAACAACAACTTATAGATGCACTTAAGGAAGAACCTCAAACACATGTTGATCCTGGTCCCTCTGAGTCTAAGGTACCACAGAAATCCTCACCAAGCCGTGCGATAGGTTTATTAGCTGCTGCACAGGCTGCAGGACGCGGTCAGGGGAAAGACCGCGTGGCGACACCACCACACCCTGGCATTACCCGACCCGCTCCGGTTCCGGGTGTGCATAGGGACAGTATTTTTAGTAAGGGCCGAGGGGTAGACAGTCTAGTCATTGTTTCATTTTGTGTGCAATTTGAGTTAAACTGACCGATATACTGATTTTGAGTAATTTCACTTTGTGTTGAACCTGGTGTTAAATGGTATTAATATTTGTTTGATTACGTTGGTTTTATTGCTTTTGCTAATTGCTTGTATTTGCGGTTTATTTGTGAAGCAGTCCGGTGAACATGTGAATAGTGTGGTGTTTTTTTACAATGGCCTAGATTTCATTTTGGCTATTTCTTTGATTATTTTGTTGTGTTGGCCTCTCGCCTCAATTTTGCTACACTACAGAAATTGTTTCCATTTTGTGCCCTTATAATTTGTGTATGTGTGGTGTGCAGTGTGCTAGACGGTGAATGCTTGGTGTGAACTGAGTGGAAAGGTTGTCTGTGTGTTGTTTATTCGAGGGGGGATTAAGAAATTGTTGGGTGCATTGCTATTGTTTTAGCTTGTGAACTAATTGTTGTGGTTTCACTCTGGTACGTGCTTGTGGTTTACTTGTTGGCCGTTGTCATGGATGGAGATGGGGTGGTCCCCGCAGCGGGGGAAGCCCCTGCTGCCGCAACGTCTGCTGTGGACAGGTCAAAGGTTATACAAGAGATAACTTTTATGATGAAAAATTTAGAGCCGTCGGAGAAACAACAACTTGTAAATGCACTTAAGGAAGAACCTCAAACACATGTTGATCCTGGTCCCTCTGAGTCTAAGGTACCACAGAAATCCTCACCTAGCCGTGCGATAGGTTTATTAGCTGCTGCACAGGCTGCAGGACGCGGTCAGGGGAAAGACCGCGTGATAGGTGCTAGTGTTGGCCATGGTGGTTTGGTGGCGACACCACCACACCCAGGCATTACCCGACCCGCTCCGGTTCCGGGTGTGCATAGGGACAGTATTTTTAGTAAGGGCCGAGGAGTAGGTATTGTACCTAGGTTCAGCACGCCCTTCGGAGGGCGTGGTGCACCTCTGTCGCCTATTGGGAGCGAGAGGAAACGTACAGTGTTTGATAGGGATAGTTTAGATCGGGGGCATGGTTATCTGGTGAGCGCTCCCCGTCTGCCCTCATTTTCAGGTGATAAGAAAAGCGAGGTGTCTTATAGACAGTGGAGAGCGGAAGTCAAGGGTCTCTTGGCCGATGTTACTTTACCCATGACCGCTATACACACGGCTATTAGAAGATCTTTGAAAGGCATAGCTGCTGAAAGTAGGTTGCAGCTAGGCGAGGAGTGTACTGTACCTGATCTACTTAAGTATTTTGACCAGATTTTTGGGGAAGTTCTGACTTCTGAGCAAATTGTCGGTAAATTTTATGCTGCATGTCAGGAACCCGACGAGAGTGTGGCAGCCTGGGCGTGTCGTCTGAGAGAAATTCTTGCACACTGCCCGGATGACTATTATAGGGTTGGCCCCCACGCGGAGGCTATGTTACGCCAAAAGTTTTGGGCTGGCTTGCGCATGGATAAAATCAAGGAGGCCACACGTCATCGGTTTGATTCTGGTGCTGATTTTAACTCTCTTTTAGTTGCCGCTAGGGCAGTCGAGCAGGAGATGGGGATAAAACCAAAGAAACAGATCAATCAGTTGAACAAAGCTTCGACCGCCCCGGAGGTGAATAAACTAGATGCTATCTTGAAAAAGATCTCTGAGCTTGAACAAAAAGTTTCGGTAATGGAAAAACAGAATACCCGTGAGCAAGCTAAGGAAGCTGATAGGTTGGTGAAGCACCAGAAAGAGCGACAAGCGTCTTCGTCGTCATCGTCCAGGTTTACAGGCACTTGTAATTATTGTAAGAAACCTGGGCACAAGGTAGCAGACTGCTTTAAACTAAAGAACAAAACTGCCAAGTCGACTAATTTAAACACCGCGAGGCCCGCGGAAGGGGGCGCCCGCGGGCCGGAAAAGTAAATCCCCATAGCACTTTAGTTGGTAAATCCCTTGAGACCACCGTAAACTTGGGTGATCAAGATGTTGACTGTTTGTTGGATACTGGGTCTGTGGTGTCAACAATCTCGTGCTCATTTTTCAAACGTTCTTTTCCAGGAGTTGAGGTAAAGCCATTGAATGAGTTGCTCGATATTCAAAGTGCGACAGGTGATAAACTGCCTTATGAAGGCTATGTGGAACTTCATTGACTGTTGGTTCTTGTCAGCTTGATATCCTCTTGCTTGTGGTGCCTGATACTCATTACAATGGTCTGGTTCCTCTTTTGCTGGGTACAAATGTACTCCTCGAGTTGTCCAGTGAAAGAAGTAATATTGAAGATCCTGTCTGGAGGGATGCATTGAGAACATATGCGTTGTCAGGGGCATCAGTTGGGTCTGTAGAGCAGGAGATGGGGATAAAACCAAAGAAACAGATCAATCAGTTGAACAAAGCTTCGACCGCCCCGGAGGTGAATAAACTAGATGCTATCTTTTGCTCTTTTGCTGGGTACAAATGTACTCCTTGAGTTGTCCAGTGAAAGAAGTAATATTGAAGATCCTGTCTGGAGGGATGCATTGAGAACATATGCGTTGTCAGGGGCATCAGTTGGGTCTGTGAGTACCAGTAAACCAATTACTATTGAAAGTCACTCTCAGGTCTCTATCAAAGGGTTGACACGCTGTGATTTACGAAGACCTCTGAATGTAGTCACGGAATCTGCGTCATCACTGCCTGGTAATTTGATCTTGGTTTCTTCTTTACAGAGATTACCATCTAGTGGAAAGACAAAGAAAGTAACCGTGGTGATCCAAAATTTGTCGAACGTACCGGTAACTATCCCACGGAAAACCGTCATCTGTAACATTGCTGAAGCGAACATTGATGTGAGTCCACCTAGGTTGAGTTCAGATGATGATAATGATGAGCATTGGTTTCTTCTTTACAGAGGTTACCATCTAGTGGAAAGACAAAGAAAGTAACCGTGGTGATCCAAAATTTGTCGAACGTACCGGTAACTATTCCACGGAAAACCGTCGTCTGTAACATTGCTGAAGCGAACATTGATGTGAGTCCGCCTAGGTTGAGTTCAGATGATGATAATAGTGATGAGCTCTCTTTTCCGGATGCTTCCGCTGCGTCTGTGACTCCTGAAATTAGTGATGATGAGTTCCTTTCTCTCTTTAAGTTTCGGGAGGACATGGACCCCGACCATCTGAAAAACCTCAAGTTGAGATTACTGAAGTGGAAAGATGTATTTTCCAAGGGCGACATGGACATTGGTAGGACCACGTTGTTAAAACACCGTATTGATTTGATGGATGAAAAACCGTTTAAGATTAGGCACCGTAGAATTCCGCCAACCATGTTTGAAGAAGTTAGGGCTCATCTTAAACAGATGCTGGATTCTGGAGTAATTCGTGAGTCTGTGAGTCCCTACGCCTCTCCTGTAGTTCTTGTTCGCAAGAAGGATCGCTCGCTTCGGTTTTGTATAGATCTTCGAGAGTTGAACAAGCGTACAATTCGTGATGCTTACTCTCTTCCTAGGGTTGATGAAACCCTGGATGCATTGGCCGGGGCTAGNTATTGGCAGGTTGAGGTGGAGGAGAGCCATAAGGAACGCACTGCTTTTTCTGTTGGTCCTTTGGGTTTTTATGAATGCAATACTATGCCATTTGGTCTCACGAATGCTCCTAGTACATTTCAGCGTTTGATGGAGTTGGCCTTACGCGATGTCAATCTTGAACTTTGTCTTGTGTACTTGGATGATGTGGTTGTCTTTTCCTCCACAGTGGAGAGTCATTTTGACCGTTTGGAGATTGTGTTCGAAAGACTCCATCGTGCTAATCTGAAGCTCAAACCATCCAAGTGCCAATTTTTACTTCGTCGAGTCAAGTACTTGGGGTATCTGGTGTCAGCTGATGGGATTGAGATGGATCCTGACAAGGCGAAAGCTGTCCGTGATTGGCCGTCTCCGACATCAGTTGAGGAACTCCGTCGTTACCTTGGTTTTTCATCCTATAACCGTCGGTTCGTGCCAAATTATGCCAAAATCGCTAAGCCTCTGAACGATTTGTTACAGGGACAAGACAATAAGGGCAAAATTGGCCGTCTCCAACTTCTGTTGAAGAACTTCGTCGTTACCTTGGCTTTTCATCCTATAACCGTCGGTTCGTGCCAAATTATGCCAAAATCTCTAAGCCTCTGAACGATTTGTTACAGGGACAAGACAATAAGGGCAAGAAGAAGCCCAAAGACAAACCGCCCTGGCACTGGGGAGAAGTTGAAGAAGCGGCGTTCAGAAGATTAAATGATCTGTTGTGTTCTGCTCCAGTCCTTGGCTTCGCTGATTATTCATTACCATATGAACTTCACATTGACGCATCGCATGATGGTTTAGGCGCAGTACTGTACCAAACACAAGAGGGCAAGCGTAAACCAATTTATTATGCTAGTCGTGGTCTGTCGGCTTCGGAACGAAATTATCCCGTCCATAAACTTGAGTTCCTCGCTCTGAAGTGGGCAGTTACCGATAAATTTCATGACTATCTATTTGGTGCTAAGTTCATTGTCAAAACTGACAACAACCCCCTGACCTATGTCTTGACTACAGCAAAGCTGGATGCCACAGGGCATCGCTGGCTTGCGGAATTATCCGCCTATGATTTCACTCTTGAATACGTAGCTGGAAGGTCCAATGTTGATGCTGATGCACTGAGCCGCATTAAGCCTGAATCCACCAGTCTCTTGTCTGAGGATGTCGTGTCAGCTATTTCCAGTGCTTTGACTTGTTCCAATGTGTCTGCGGTGGACAGCCTTGTTGTCTCTCAGAATGTAGACCAAGTCGTGCCTACTCCTGATTTTTCTCCTTCCATAACCGAGGTTGACATTCGCTCTCATCAGGCAGATGACCCTCTCATCTCTCCTGTGTTGCAGGCGAAGCATACTGGGGTACGGCCAGGACAAAACCCCGAACTCCGTCCTTTGCTACGTCATTGGAATTCGCTGTTTGTGAAGGATGGTGTCCTCTACAAACGTAGCAATTTTGATGGTAAGGAGGTTGAACGAATTGTCTTGCCTAGGGCATTGCACGACACTGTTCTGAGTCAGTTACACGATGATATGGGACATCTAGGTCGGGATAGGGTCTTAGACCTCATTCAGAGTCGTTTCTTTTGGCCTGGTTATGTCCAAGATACTGAGGACTACGTTAAATCTTGTGGTCGTTGTATCCGTCGTAAACATTGCTCGGAGAAGTCATCCTTAGTGAATATTGTCACCTCCCAACCCCTTGAGTTGGTTTGCATGGATTTCCTTACTGTTGAGCCTTCCCGGGGCTGCGAGAATATTCTCGTCATCACTGATCATTTTACAAAATATTCAATTGCTGTTGCAACTAGAAATCAGACAGCCAAAACAACTGCGCGTGTTCTCTATGACAATTTCATCGTTCACTATGGTTTTCCCGCCAGGTTGCATAGTAATCAAGGTAGAAATTTTGAATCGTCCGTCATAAGGGAATTGTGTCTCATAGGTGGTATGGAAAAATCCCGTACTACGCCCTATCATCCAATGGGAAACGGTTTATGATTACGCTTTAACCGAACCCTATTGTCGATGTTAGGTACATTGTCCGCAGAAAAGAAAAGCAAGTGGTCCGACTATCTCTCATCACTATGAGTACGGATATTAACATGGTTCGTGCTGAGTTGACCAAAGTCAGGCATGAACTTGATGTTTGGCCGAGAGCCAAGACTTCCCGTTGACGTAGCTTTCGGTATTGGTTCTGGTGATGGTGAAGGGGATTTCACTTCTTATGTTAAATCCTTGAAGGACCGTCTGACTTATGCTTTTGAGGCTGCCCGTAAGAATCAGGATTCCTCCTCCAAGTCTCAAAAGAAAACATATGACTTGAAAGCTCGAGCCGCTTCCTTAAGTCCAGGTGATGCTGTATTAGTACGTCAAGTTCATCTTCGTGGTCGGCAGAAACTAGCAGACAAATGGTCTGATTCCGTTTATACTGTTCTGGGTAAACCAAACCCTGATGTTCCGGTATACACTGTTCAGCCGCAGGGAGGTGGGGTCAAGCGGACACTGCATCGTAACCTTCTGTTACCCGTTGGCACCATTAGAGATGAAGCAGCTCCGAAACCAAAACCAAAGCCGAGATCTCGTAGGAAGGAGGAAGTGAAAGTCTCGGAGGTGGATGAGGAGCAGGATGACTCCGACGTCATACTGGTCACAATGGACCCATTTGGGCCACTTTTGTCGGACGTCGTCGACCCGCAATCTACCAATGAACCAACTATCACTCCGGCCGAGGGCTCTGTGGTTCTGTTGACTCCTCCCCGTCCAGCCCCTCGTACTCAGCCTCGTACTCAAACTCGTGTTCGAACGCCTGTCCATACCGCCTCAGATGCCGAACGAATAGTGCCTCCGTCAACTGTTGGCGAAGTTAGTTCCACCGAAGTTTCTGTTGGCGAGCGCCGTTCTGTCGAGGCCAGTTCCGCGTCTGCAACCTCACCAGTGGGTGAAGCTTCTGTCGGTGAGCGACGCTCTGCCGAGGTTAGTTCCGTGCCTGTAGTCTGCTGTGATACCACACGTGAATGATTCTTTTAGGAGTGAGATTACAGGAGAAGGTACAGGTGATCGGGAATCGTCTATTGCGGGTGTTACATCTTCGCCGAGTCCAGTTCCTGCACCGAGACCGGTAAGGAATCGCCGCCCACCTGTAAGGTTTCAAGATTACGTGGTATACAGTCAGCAGGTTCCAGATTCTTTGCCTCTACAATCTGTTGACCACTTCATGTCGTTGATGTCCAAGCCAGAGGTTTCAGGTGACTCTGAGCTTATGGACAGAATCATTCTACTAATGAAAGATAGTTAGTTCGCATCTCTTTCGTGTCGATATAAGAGCATGAAGAGCATGTTGAGTTTTATCTTGTCATTTGGATCGCCAATATTGTCATTGTCAGTGTTTTGGGTGTACCTCGTCTCTTGAACATATCCGCAGATGTTCAGTGGAGGGGCACAGTTTGTCAGGAGACATCCAGTTCTTCTGAAGTTCGGCACACTTATGTTGCCTCAATTTGATTTTTGTTTTATGGATTAGTTGTCCGGCCAGTTGTGTTGTCTTGCCGATGAGCTGCCATTCTTGGTTGCCTTCTGGTTTCTGTTTAGTAAGCGGGTCCATTTCCAGTCGTCTCGATTAGCCGGCATTTTCTTTGTATTAAACTTTTAGTATTGTTTCTGTTAACAAGTTTTAGTTGGTTTGCATAAATGTTTACGAAATGTCAGGAGCCATTTCCTCTTGGCGGGGAAATGTGTAGGAGGGTTAATACAAATATGTCAGTGTGATTTGTGAACGGGTTAATAGATATGTGATTTGGGGAATTAGTAAGTGATTGGGGGAAAACATAATCTTGTATTGTGAATGTGTGTGCCATGAATGTTTTATTGTGTGTGATCATTGTTTGGTGGTACATACGTGGATGTACACGGCACTGCTGTAGACCATGCATGCATTGTAGGCCTATGTACATGATGTACACAACATGCACGCACTACATGCACACGTCCTCAGTGCACTGAACAAAGCAAGTCGTGAGGGGCAATAAAAAGCAGGTAGGCCAAGAACTTGCTGTGTTATCAGCCTCAGTACACAAAAGAACTGCAGGACAATTTAATTTAAACCCGCTCTGCTCTGTTATTACGCAAGAAGCGGCCCAAACGGGCATCGGCGGTCCGTGCAAGAATCCGACTTTTATGCACGCCCGCAATATTTTCAAAAAATCATCATTTTTTTCACTGGGGAACTCAAATTACACAAAATGTTCGCCAAGTCTTGAGTAGAACTCGTATTCATTTGAGTCTTCTTAAGGGCTAGGTTCACCGACCAAAATTTCCAATCCCAGTTTTCTAAAAAGTCAAATATCTTGAAAATGGCCCAATGTTATTACTTTGCACCTACACATAAAGTATCAGGATGACAACGTGATAATTAAAACGCCATATTAATGTCTGGCCGATCCACTCATTAGAGACCTTTCGCACCCGCACGTTTAGGCAACCGACTACATTTAGGTCATCAAATGTTGCGGTCTAGTGACGTGTACACAAACGGTTATAGANGTTATTATTTCATGCCACATAAATTGGAAGTCAACAAATTGATACAACATACTTACATAGTACATATGATCAAAGGTGAAATATTTCTCAATTAGGTACACGGCGATCTTTTCTTGGTCTGACTCTATTGCACATACAACAGGGTCTTTTTCCTCAAACTGAAAGACAAAATAGGGAACACTGTGATATCATTCAATACATGGGTTACGGTCAAAAATACTCAAGAATTTAGAAGAATGCACATGCTGATGCACTTCTTAAGCAATATTGAAAAAAACTGTCTTAGCAGTTGCTCCCTTATGTCAGGGTGGACGATGGCTTATGGGAGTGCTGAGGATGCGAGTGAGTTTCTGGAGTCGTCGAGGCTACAACCAACAGGGGTGCTTATAAAACTGACCAATAGAGTGGCAAGTGGGAAAAACTATCAAGAAAGAGGGAACACCGGCAGGGTCTCTAGCCAGAAATTTTTTTGACGGTACTAAAATCTTCAAAATCAGCAAATACCCCATGAAATTGAAGAAAGTGGCCCTTTTCTGTTCCTTTGAGGGTACTAGCATAGTACCCTTAGTACCCCGTGGCGGAAACACTGATCCGGTGAAAGAGACAGATACCAATAAGGCCATGAAAACAAGAAAAGGATTATACGTGGACTAACGGATGTCTTCTTACAATGAGGAACCTGAAAAACTATTTCGTATGGTGACGCAACAAGCATAAGAGGTGTCATGACGTGACGTCGTTACTCTGTTTGGCGACGTTTTTAAACTTTTACCAGTCTTATGCTCACAGTGCCACCTGTAGGGTTGCGGTTCCCCATAGACTAGACAGACAAGTGTACAACACATACAAGATGAAGACAAGAGATGCAAAAGATGATGCCCTGTTTGGTACATCATGAAGCAATACGTCATGCCTTTCCGTTTGACGGGTGCGAAAATGCATGTGCCTCGCAAACAATAGAATTTCTATTGTTTGCGAGGCGCATGCATTTTCGCGCCCGTCAAACGGAAAGGCCTGATACGTGCAAGATGTTAAAGACTACCGGTAAGTTTCCATAACTAGCTATGTGTTAGATGATATGCTGTAACAATGACTAATACCTACCCCAGGCATTTGAGCAAACTGTAAGTAGAACATACATGCGTTATAGGAATGAAATGGTGGGTTTCAGGAACGTGCCATGTTGATCGATTTGTGGGCTTGCAGACAAACAAGAGCAACACTGAAGGTGCTCCTCTAGGCCATGTCGATTTAACGGAACCTACGGAAACTAACGGAAACTACGGAACCTTGCCTAATATCATAAATGTACCAGCTTTTATGCATAAAATTAGTCATGCTGCTGTTTGAATAAGGGAAGGAGGTGGGGATAGATAAACATGGAGTGTGACAGACTTGCAGTCTACAGTTGGAAAGGGATTGGGAGGATCATTCAAGGGCTTCTTGTCGACTGCCCATAGCGTGGCAGGCAGTTCAGCTTTATTGCTTCGGTTGATCATGGCCTCGTGCAAGGGCCATATAACTGCACACAGTATCATTATTTTACTGTACAATAGTATCACTATTCACTTATTTCTGTAAAAACACTGTGTTTCTTTGAAAACACTGCTATGTAGACGTGCAGGAAACATCACTGAGAATCAGTTGTACACTTGACAACGACCAGGGAACACTGGTGGAAACGTCGTGTTAAATTAATCTAGGAAGAGTAGTCAAAAGATGGATTTGTGATTCGAAACCTTAAAATGCCATTCAAGCATTTTATAAGCTTATA
>NMRB01000218.1:55707-78180 GCA_002633025.1 Notospermus geniculatus
TTTGATTTTAATTCTTTTTATTTGCAATTTTCTCAGATAATGCAATATATCATACGAAATTTTATTACCCACTCATTTAGTATTTTTCTGCACCGAATCCATCTACAAACTTCTGTGCGCACTCGGATCGTCTCCTACTGTAAAGCAGCCCGCGCAATATTATTGCACAATATGAGGCAATATCATCGTCAATCTTTCTTCTACCCATCATGCCATTGATAGCAAATTACCCCATTTGGGCCCCATATTGTGCAATAATATTTAACGTGTATGGGGAGCTTTATAAAATACCGGTAGCGGTATGGCGTCCAGGTCAAATATTCCCGAGTTGGAACAATTCGTCAACCGTGACAATCCTGATGAGGACCTGAGAAAGATCTTCGCTAGAATCCGACCAGGTTGGACGTCCGAAGGCCTCAAGTTTAAAGTAAGTGTCGAATGATATGGAGGGCTGGTCAGTCACTTTCAATACCTGTGTGATGTTTTTCAGTGTGGCCCGTTTGCCAGTGTGACATGAGGTTTCGAAAATCCGACGAAACACGAAGTACGAAATACGAAATTGGACTTCATTTCCATGATGTAGGCCTAATGTATTTCAGGAGATGGTTGGTACCACAAATATCGCCTGCTTTAAGAGCGTCTTTTAGCGTATGACGTTAGACCGAATAGAGTTAGATCTACTATTGTGTAGGCCTACATTAAACCTTGAAATTTATCTTTTGGTCCCGGAAATTTAAAAATTCAAGATGCACCATACTCTCTCGGTCTTGTGCTAAAAGACGCACTGGCAGCAGGGACATTTGCGGTACCAACCATCTCCAGAAATGCATTAGGTCCTGGAAATGATGCTGAACTTCGTACTTCGTGTTTCGTCAGATGTACGAAACCTCACTATTGTGGATTGATGGAATAAGGCGCGACTTGACAATGGCCGACACACAGAGAAACTGCGAGTCTGTTTTCCAGTGTGTTCCAAACAATGGGAGAGCAAAAAGGGACGAAACAATTTTTTTCCGATAAAAGGTCATTTCTCCTCTTCAATTCGAGTTATTGTGATGTCAGATTTGGGGAAAATGCATCATTCTGGTAGGATATACATTTTCTAATTTTTCTCGGGCGGGCCCTCCCCAGTGCACGCACCGAAGGGTCAGGCGTCGCCCTCCAGACTAAATCAACTTTGCCCCCTGCCTTCCCAAGCCATAAAAGCTAGGTACGCCCCCTGGTGATTACACAGAAAAACATTAGACCTGTAGTTTCCATCTACTCCCTGCGTAGGCCTACAAATAAACTGAATGGAAAGGAAATGAATAAACTGTTAAATAGATAAATAAATTTAGATAACGGCAGACCGGTGGCAAGGATAGGGTGGGATGGGCGGTCCCCTGGTCCGTTCAGCATGCAGACTTAAATCATAAACTAATAAATTAGTTTATGCTTCATTGCTATGAAATTGAGTTGAAGGACATGGGCAGTGCGTCAACAGAAAGTGTATTTTCTTTCAGCCATTTTCAAGTGAGGGTTTGATCAACGAACTACTTCTTGCTACCCACAACGATGATGTCTCAAATCCGGTAGTGGTTCGTATATTCAGCGACAGTTTCACCTTCGTCATTGATAGAAAAAGAGAAATAGCGGCCCTGAAGGTGTTTAACGAGAGAGGATTGTCCCCTGAGATCTACTGCATCTTCCAGAATGGTATTTGCATGGAGTACCTCAAGGCAAAACTTTTTAAGTGGGAGACGATCAGTGCTGACGGATTAACTGACCAAAAGGTGCTGAAGTAAGCATGCCTACATGTACATTACTTGCAACCCATTCCAACAACTTCGCCAACTCGGGCTTGGTTGTTATGTCCTAATACATAATCGGGGAAACGGTATATACAGTGTACGGTAGGCCTATATGAATCGTTCTTGCCATCGAAGCTCGGCGAACTCATCATAATTTTGTAAACAATGCCTCTGTAATGCAGAACCTGATTTGAAAACTTTGATTTTCAGTGCAGCGGCAAGAGAGCTGGCTAGATATCATAGCAAAGAGACCACCAATATCGCTCTAACCAAGTATGGTGAAATATTTTCAAGTGAGCCTCACACAACTCGCAAGGTGGAGACGTGTGTTGCTGAATGGCCGGATTCTTTCGAAGATGAACATCTAAATGAAGTGTAAGTCTCACATGTAGGTTTACTCAGAATAAAAAATACTAATCAGTGCTATAACTCAGGAATGACTTGACTTAGACTGCTCAAATTCGATACGTGGCTCCCTATACGTGCATGTAAAGTTTCGGCCCGATCGGACATCCAATATGGCCACCAGGTGGCGTAACCCGAAAATCAATCTAAGTGCTATAACTCAGGAACGGCTTGACCTAGATTGCTCAAACATGATATGTACCTCCCTCTAGATGACCTTTACGCGCACATCAAATTTTGGCCTGATTTGACTTCCAGTTATGGCCACCAGGTGGCATAACCCGAAAATAATCAAAGTGCTATAACTCAGGAATTACGTGACCTGGACTGCTCAATTTCGATACATGGCTCCCTCTAGATGACATTTATGTGCATGTGAAGTTTTGGCCTGATCTGACATCCAATATTGCCGCCAGGTGGCGTAACCCAAAAATCATCAAAGTCCTGTAACTCGGGAATGACTTGACCCAGATTGCTCATGACTGATATGTACCTTCATCTGTCACAACACTGCTCCAGCCGGGTGAGCACATGGTCCATGGACCATTTCATTTCTTCTCTTGCAGATTATTGAATCAGTGCCCATCGAAGGAGTATTTCAAAACTGAGGTAAACTTGGCATTGAAATCCTTACGCGAGTCCGGGGCACCTGTTAGTATGTGCCACCTCGATGCCAACCCGGCTAATTTGGCGTATTTCCCAGAGCAAGGTGAGTCCGGTTCCATTTTTAACCCCCCCTCCCCGGATTTCACGTTGACAATCAACCTTCTCACACAGCAGCTGCATGGCGACGTACCCATATACCGGTATATCGGTGTCTGGATAGTGTCCTTCCGTTGTGTTGCTCAACATTTGATCAGACCTTGAAGTCTTGCCGATGTAACACTTGTCAGTGTTTCCGTATGTCCGGCCGGATTTCCCTTCAATTCGTTTGGGAAACTCACACGGACACGTTTCTCTGTGTATCGGAATAGCTAGCATTACAATCTTCATTCATTTTAGATCGAGCCCTATTCTTCGATTACGAATTGTCGGCGGTCAGCTATACTGCAATCGACTTGGGATATTTTTTAAAGCTTTCAGCCGTGGGTAAGTGTTCTTAAAAGTACAAATGTAGCCTATAGTTTCATGCCTGACAAGTCAGCCGCACTTGCTAGTTTCGATGCCCCCCCCCCCCCCCNTTTCGTGCGCGCGCACTTATCTGGTAGTAGCCTAGTCTCGCGCAGCCAGACTCCCGGTCCCCCAACCGAGGGTCAGGCTGCAACGTCTAAAACTTGTGATGCTACACCTTTGCACACGGCTGGCGTCAGATGTGATCTTGCAATAGAGCGCCAGACCAGTTTGCAATCATGTGGCACAACCGCCGTCCAAGATAATATGGCCAATCAGCACGGCTGTAACACTATCTGAATTCAGAATCCACCAATCAGCGTTGATACCAGCTGGGTCGGTATTCTCGTAACAAAAATTGGCAACGTTGGTCTCAGTCTCTTTAATGCATGCGTATACAGAGACTGACCGCCGCAGTCTCATCTGGTAGGCAAACCAATGCATATGATTGGTTGGCAGATAATTTGCCCAGCAGATATAAACCTGTGCATGTGCAGTTAGAAGAAATCAAAGATGGCGGGGCCGCCGAAACGATGAATAGCGTGTAGGCCACAAGGAATGAGTGTTTGGGGGATTCTCTACCACGTGACTGCGATTTGGTTGAATGCTTGAAAATTTAGTTTCTCACCACACTGACGTGTGTACAGGCATAGGGTCTACAGCAATATAGAGTTTTCGCAAAGCCCCCGAAACGACAACGCGAACGCCTATCCTTTTGTTCGGTGCTGTCGAACAATGGGTTTGGCGTTTCGGGGGCTTTGCGAAAACTACCTAATATTTCCTTTCTCCCATTGTCATTCAGGCATTGACTTTGCAAAGCTGGACTCCAAGGTGCACTCGGATGACGTTAAAGCAGAATTTTTCAGGGAGTACCTAGAAGAGCAGAGGTTACTTGGAGATTTGGATCACGATGTCACAGAAAAGGACGTCCAGCGTTTAGCTATTCAAACGGAAAAGGCTACACTTGTAGGTTGGGAAGACGGTAATAATCAGTGGTTGTTTGCGCTTGCTTCCCTCGACACTGTGCACGAACACGTGGCGACGAAGAGAGCGAGCGCTCAGAACCACTGACGAGGCCTACCTCGTCACACGCAGTCTCGTTGTACATGACCTCTATAAATTGATGAACTATACGTGTATATTGGCGTATTATTTTTAGGTTGATGGTTTAATTGATGCAGCAGTAACATTATTGATGTGCAAGCGACCGGACCAATTCCGCAACTTTCCCGTGAAGGATGTCATCCCGTAAGTGAATGAAATTCCTTATGATCAGGCGGCAGGTGCCATGACTGCGGGTACAGTAGGCTAGTTGGCCTATAGCAAAGTATTTAATTGACGAAGCAACAAATTGTTCATGTGCCTCCTATAATCGCTGGCCGTGACGTTACTTTTATTCAGTATCATGTTGATCGGATTACAGATCTTTCGAAGTTTGATAACATTCAAACACATTCTTTTGCACACCCATCATAAAATTCAACAAATTGTTCATTTCAGTTTTGCCCCGCTGACGTTCGCTTGGTACGAAAAAGTGAAAAAGGACGTCTTGGCAAAGCAGGTTCCGGCATAGACTTTTAAGGTGGCGGGGGAGATAGTGAACGCATCCAATTGAGGTCCGTTTGAAATTGAATTGCATGAATGTGTTACGACCGAAGTTTATTTTGCCAACGAAATTTGTGAGTTTATGTATTGTTTCAGATCTCCGAATTGAAAAACTGCACAATAATTAACTGATTATGTAACTTTATTCATGAACAATGGAAAGTCCCAGATGAAGTTTTCAGAGGCGATGACGGGTACAGCCGGCTCCAAATGACCGGATTTTAGGTAGTGATGGATGCAGCATGGCGAGTTCTATGGTCGTTCGAGGCCCGATTTTTCAAAATTGAAATAACTAATTAGCAATTGCTTAATTAGTGGCCTGAAAAGGGTCAAAACAGAAAACTGAATAATTTTGGGTGTTTTCGTCTGAAATTCAAAAATCGGGGCTGGAACGGCCTTAGAAGAAGTTTTTTCCAGATCATATTCGAAATCAGATTGACCATCGATCCACGCACAAAAAAGAAATCGCTCGTGAAAATTTGTGAGAAAGTCCGCAACTTTCCCCGCGAGCCCTTTGTTATGGTAATGAAGAACGCGTGTGGAGTTGGTCACGTTCGGATGAAGTCTGTTCAAAAATCATCGACGACAGAGCTATTGTTAGGGACGGCGTGGCCTAATGGAAAGGCGTCGAAAGAGGTATTGCGCAATACCATCCCGGGCCCAACATGCCTAAGAACTACACTTGCCAAATATTGAAACAGGCTATGATTGTGACCGACTGCAGTTGAGCCCATGAATAAATTCATTCAAATCATTTCCATATTCAGCGGGAAAATACGCCGGGCTAGTCACCCCCGCCACCTTAAAAGCAGACAAAGACACCGGGTACCGCAGGACCAACATGTTATGCCGAGCCGGTGTCGTTTTTCAGTGAGGCCCGTGTGCCAGTGTGACATTACAATAGATTGACGGAATAAGCGGCGACTTGACAATGGGCAACACACAGGGAAACAGCGAGTCCGTTTCCCAGTGTGTTCAGAAAAGTGGGAATCACACAGAAAAATGGCCACACTGAAAAACGTTACACCTGAACATCTTAGCCTTCTCCAATTGTGAAGTAGTCCTCCTCGTTGTCCCCCCTAAATGAGAGAACATTGGGGAAAACAAAGGGTCGTATTTTAGAACGTTCCTTAACGTTAAGGTCGACCTTGTCTATTGTAAAACCATCGAGAACAATATACACTGTAACAAATATTGGGTCAAATGAATAAAGACTAGTACTAAATGCTTTTACTTGAATTTTGTAATACAATGACCCACTGTATCAGATATTGGGCTTTCTGCGGGGACCTGCACCACCACTCTGTTCATGTAAATTGACGAAGCAACAAATTGTTCATGTGCCTCCTATAATCGCTGGCCGTGACGTTACTTTTATTCAGTATCATGTTGATCGGATCACAGATATTTCGAAGTTTGATAACATTCAAACACATTCTTTTGCACACCCATCATAAAATTCAACAAATTGTTCATTTCAGTTTTGCCCCGCTGACGTTCGCTTGGTACGAAAAAGTGAAAAAGGACGTCTTGGCAAAGCAGGTTCCGGCATAGACTTTTAAAAGCAGACAAAGACACCGGGTACCGCAGGACCAACATGTTATGCCGAGCCGGTGTCGTTTTTCAGTCAGGCCCGTGTGCCAGTGTGACATTACAATAGATTGACGGAATAAGCGGCGACTTGACAATGGGCAACACACAGGGAAACAGCGAGTCCGTTTCCCAGTGTGTTCAGAAAAGTGGGAATCACACAGAAAAATGGCCACACTGAAAAACGTTACACCTGAACATCTTAGCCTTCTCCAGTGAAGTAGTCCTCCTCGTTGTCCCCCCTAGAAATGAGAGAACATTGGGAAAAACAAAGGGTCGTATTTTAGAACGTTCCTTAACGTTAAGGTCGACCTTAAGTCTATTGTAAAACCATCGAGAACAATATACACTGTAACAAATATTGGGTCAAATGAATAAAGACTAGTAAATGCTTTTACTTGAATTTTGTAATACAATGACCCACTGTATCAGATATTGGGCTTTCTGCGGGGACCTGCACCACCACTCTGTTCATGTACATGCACTTAGATCTGTACTTCTTTCATTTAGTACGAAACAAGATGACATTGTAAATGTCTGATGGTTCCCGCTTGTTTAAGAGGGCCTTACAGGCATGACAGGCAGCCTGCTGGTTGTTCGGAACTCGGCGAACACCGCCGGCGCTAATCATGACTGACAGCTACGGAGAAATTCCGAAGTTTGCGGATACGGAATACCTTCGGAAACCATCTGGGTCAGAATAATCGGTTTTTACGGTGGTATTTCGAAGTCTTGAACATACGGAATTGGCACTGAATATGAATTCCGAAGTTTTTGAGACTATTCAGTAGGTTTTTCGAAGTTTGGAGCTCATAGGGAAGGAGCAATACCAGACCACCGTCTTCGCCTTCGCAACCTCGATTTGCTTTAGTGAATTTTGTGAATTACCTCTGAGAAAGTAGTTGTGTGACCGGTCTTTATAAGTCAAATTTCGTCACGTCACAAGAGGGTTGTTATGCTCACTATTCCCTAGCAAACCACAAACAAATAATTAAGGCGGGGGGCTACCTATAGCTGAGCTCATTCCCTAGTGGCAATCCACGGAACTGGCCTTTGTGTGACCAGTCATTCACATTCAGCTTAATCCGCTCACCCTGGTATACTGTTTTCGAAAACCAATCTTCAGTGTACGTGCCGACCCTAAATGTTTTGTGTCCACTGCGGGTATTGTTCAGCTCTGTCACTGGTGCTTTGGTCACAAGTGGCCGAACAGAGTTGACTCAAAGGGCGCCAATAGTGCAAATCTACATAACAAAGAAGTAACTTGCCACCGGTATGGAAATTTTCAAATTTCCCAAACAAGTTTTCTCTTTTTTGGACACATATATTTGAAAAATTTCTTTTGGATGTTATTGCCATATGTGCATTCTAGGGCAACACGATCGCCTTTTTTGGATAGTTGGTCGGGAATATGAAATATTTCAAAAACTGTAAATCGAGCCTTTTTTTGGCATTAAATAGTTTATACCAATTAAATGGAAAGTACTTTCGTAAAAAACGGATCGTTATGCCCTGCAGGCATCAGGCCTGTATGTTACAGACTATGTGGGAAACTGATGTGTCGCATCCCAAGTCTGCAAAATTGTTTGCGAACTCAAATTTTGACAACTTGTTATAACTTAATTAACTCCATCGTAATTGGTCAAAATGAACAATTCTTTCACAGAACGGGAGCATAAAGGTTGTAGCTAAAACATTTTGTTGACATCAATTAGTTACTTTTTGTCATGAATATGTTAGGACGCTTGTTTTCAAAGAGCGTCAATAAAGTCGGCATAGNATTCTCCATGGTGTGGTGATGACTGATTTGTCTGCGTGCCAGTAATTAACACTTAATTGAAAAAGTGCATTGACGGTGGGAATTTATCATGAAAGACTAGCATTTTGTAATAACCGAAGCTTGAAAAATTTTTCCTAGTCCCTTTAAGGGCTAGGTTCACCGACCAAAATTTCCAATCCCAGTTTTCTAAAAAGTCAAATATCTTTAAAATGGCCCAATGTTATCACTTTGCACCTACACATAAAGTATGACAACGTGATAATTAAAACGCCATATTAATGTCTGGCCGATCCACTCATTAGCTGAAACAAAGGGTACAACTTTCGGTACATAATGCCGCCTTATTACAAAGAACTAAGAGATTATCTTCTGTATACTATTAACTTTGGTTTGTATCTACACGGCAATGAAGCCAGAATTCAAAAATTTGTTTCCATTGTTGAGAAAATCTCAAATTTGTCAGAACTATCTCAAGCTATGCCCTTTATTTGAGGTTTGACCACTCCACACATGAGCAATAATAACAATAGGGAGCACCAGATAATTTTTGTTCAACAGGTGGCAGCACTATACTATAAGGAAAAGTGTGTAATGAGTAAGTATGTCACAGTACAGAAAATGGACTGTGTCAAAGCTAAAAACCGAATTATCAGGCAGAGGGGCTTCGTTATCTGGCCGAAAAGAGCATCTCATAGAAAGGTAGAACTAATAGTATCCAGCAAAAAAAATGCATTTTTGTGTTCTATAGCATGATTCACCCTTACTTCAACATTGGCAAAGTGCTTGGAAATGTGCAGAAGTCAGTGGTAAATACTAGTAATCCACGTCGCAGTGTGATGTTACAGTCATTTCAACAACCTATTGTGCTCAGTCAGCTGGTAAATATTGTAGTTTGTGGTTTGTGGTTTAACATGTCTTTTGCACAGGCCTGGCACTTTGCCCATGTTGAAGTTGGGGTGAGCGTCCAAAATGTATCATGATTTCTTGGAATAGGACCTAGTCCTAAGGCAAGACGTGTTCATGTTAAATATTGTTTCGCACAAATTTCTTCAGGTCATGTTTTATTGTTGTTATAATAAATGAACGCATACATCCAAGATGCTGAACTGATGCCTAATATGTCATACCGCTAACTCAAGAAGATCATCTCGCATCATAGGGCCATGCTACTATGCAATACTTAGATAATGTCTCCACTTTGTCCCTTGAGGTCAAATCTAATAATGATAATTCTAATTTAAATGTTTTCTCTATCAGGCTAAGTTATGAGAGGAACCAGAATTTCACCAATGAAGCAGTTATTCTTCCTCCTGAAATCATTCCCGATTGGCCTAGCACTGCATGGATTCAAACAGATCAGTGCTGAACACAGGATTTTGCTTCCTAAAATAACAGAGGAGTTGATATTGGGATACTTTAAGTCGTTTTGTATTCGGGTCCTTCCTCTTGATAGCAACTCTCCATTTCATTCCAAGGTCATCATTTCTGGGAAATCTGTGACCACCCCTTCTTGTTATCACAAGTAGGGACCGAGAGTTATGAGAGGAACCAGAATTTCACCAATGAAGCAGTTATTCTTCCTCCTGAAATCATTCCCGATTGGCCTAGCACTGCATGGATTCAAACACATCACTGCTGAACACAGGATTTTGCTTCCTAAAATAACAGAGGAGTTAATATTGGGATACTTTAAGTCGGTTATTATTCGGGTCCTCCCTCTTGATAGCAACTCTCCATTTCATTCCAAGGTCATCATTTCTGGGAAATCTGTGACCACCCCTTCTTGTCATCACAAGTAGGGACCGAGCAGTAATCAGGCATTGTCACTTATGAAGGAAGTATTCTATTCTGCTGTGGTTGAGCATGTAATGGTCTGTAGTGAACTTACTGATAGTGCAGCATTGCCACCTATGAGCAGGATGATTTACTATTAACTGGTGCTCCCTATTCAGTCAACCATTTGCTCATGTTAGTTTTCCTTTTCCCCCTCTATGAGGTCCTCACAAACACAACTGTAGAATTAGGCAAATTGCTGACTACGTACCTCCCATTCACACAAATTATAAAGGGCGAACAATGCCAAAAGAGGAATGAATTTCTATTGAAAACAGGTTAAAGTCAAAAATCACCGTCTATTATTGACGGATCAAGAAAAGCTTCTGTAACTTTTTAGCGTCACTTCTTACCTAATCAAGGTTGAATTTGCGGGGAGAATACTTGTTTGTGTACTTCTAATTTTGTGCTCGCGTTTTTCGACCTCAAACCGCAAGCTAACCACAGCGTGTGCCATATATGGTCATCGCACTACACGGGAAAGAGATGTACACGAAGCACTACGTTCAAACGGTCGTGTGTTGCCAAGTGTATTGGTACAAGTACTTGGAGGATATAGGCCTAAGATAAATATTCTCTGCGTCACTGATTAAGGGCGAGCCATCATTGTGAATTTTCATATTGCTTCAATCCAGGCCCCTCTGAGAAAAGCAACAAACAACCCCCAGTTGACTGTTTTTATCGTCCAATGTGATCACTGTGCTTTATAGACACGGAAAATGAGGAAAGTCCCAAGGATTACAGCTTAAAGGAGCACGGTATTGGATCTCAAATACGTTATTTGACTGCCGACGTAGAGGGAGCCACCTAGCGGCAGTAAGACAAACTACAAAAATACATTACAAAATGTACGCAGTAAATCGGGTCATTTGCCGACACGTAGTTAGACCTTCGGGTTGGAGAGTGGCGCGGTGGCGCCGGCTGTCGGGAAAAAGTGGCAATACCGTGCTCCTTTAATTACATTACATAATCGTAAACAAAGAAATTCACCAAACACGAAAAACAGGTACAATTTTCTTGGAGGGGAAGCATGTAAATGACACACTGAAGGTGTGGCAACAATGCCACAAATCCATAGAACCTGGGGTGGCGAGGGTGTCCTGACATGCTCTTCATGTACACCATACACGCTCAGTACAAAAAGGACATCCACGAAGTAAACTCCAAATCCAATATGGCCGCCCTGTTTTGGAAAATCTGGATGCACGCATAAAATTCACATGCCGAGTACTCTATACCTGTTGAATAGTTATGCGAGCAAAAACTTAGTTTTTGGACCCATAAACTAAGTTTCCAGAGCAAAAACTTAGTTTATGGAATAAATGAACAAACCGCTTGTAACTGCATGTGTAAATATGTATATTCACTAAAAAAAGATGGCAGCAGATTTGAGTGTCATGATTAAGCAGTCTGTATCTTGCGACAAAAAAAACTGGCGGCAATAAGTTGTCCCAAGTTAAGTCTGACTTAAAAGTTGTGAGTTCCAAAATGCCTTAAATTTGCTGTTTTATTCAGTTCGGTTCTCTTTGTAAGTACATGTATTCGTTTCTGTGTATTCTGTGAAATTGCATAAGTGTATTCATACCCGCTTGTTACATGTATATAACTATATAGTCAGTTACTTAGTGTTTGTATCAAAGTATATTTTTCGTGTAACTGAGCCGACTACAAGACTGTACACAGACTACTCCCATGCTTTAACTATGATATCAGACTTGCATGTCGAAATTTAAAGGTGTTTCTTAGGGCTAAGAAACTGCAGCACAGATGTAACAGTAAAGAATGTCTCAGAGTAAAAAGTGTCCTCTTCTATTGTTCCATGACGGATTAAAGTGTACAGCGATAGAAACTAATCGACAGAAATCAAAACAATACATTGTAACTAACAGGATCTTTTGTTCCCTGGGCACGTGTTCCTGGGACATTCTTTCCTTCCGCACCTGTTATTTTGTAAATTGTCACAATTTGAAAGTTGTGAGGGTCTCAAATATTACCGTCAGGGTAACTTGAGAGAGGTTGCCACATTCAAGGTGGCATTGAAGGTAAATAATTGATAAACCTCTTTATGTTCCCTCGACACAGAAAGAATTTATACATTCTCTTTCCTGCCAAAGAAATGGCACAGCGAATGATAAACAGGCAAATTATCATTCTCATTTTAATGGCAAGTTTTAATTTATTCCAAAAGGGTACTTATCTTCTTAAATTGCTTGTCTGTGGTTAAAAATTGAGAAGTGAGTTGATAAGAGCTGGTAAATAGTACCATGGAAACTATTGTGTATCTTTAAAATACTTCCATGGAAGTACATTATTATAATGTAGTGCAGCGAAGGAAAAAAAGCTCTTTGTGCTCACAGGCGATGGATTCCATACTTTATCCCGTTCAGAGCCGATAAGGAAACAGGAAACAAGTCTTTTGGGGGATGTATACATGTAGCAAGGTTTTAATAAATATACGTTTATATAGTTTGCATACGTGGGCAGTATTGTGTACAATACATTCAATGTAGTTCTGAATTTGTAAAATTATTTCATTATGATACAGTGTATTCGTTTATTCACCGGTGACGGCAAATGTATAGCTTCGTCTTTTTATCCAAGTTTTTTGACGTATCTCAGTGTCTAATACTGTACGACTTTGCTGCACATATGACCGGAGTCATTAGAGTTTTTTAAATGAATATTTGTGTGTTTATGTAGAAACTGCAGGGGCCGTAACTACGAAGCGCGATTAGGCCAACACGCGTGTAAATTCATAGTTATTCAGGTTAAGGGCCTAGAAAACCATTGTGTTGCTACCTTGTACGCTGCTTGATAGGCAGCATTTACCCACACGATAACCACACGCGGTTAACACTCCTGCATTTACGTGCAGGAGGATCGAAGAAAAGAGTTGAATGACTCTAAACAAGGCCTGTAGGTTGTTTAAATTTTTCTTTTGTCCTCCTGCAGCTAGACAAAGGAAAGTTAACCACGGGTGATTATCCTGCGGGTAAATTCTGCCGATTAAGCAGCGTATATGGCAAGCCGTTTGTACATTTATTAGAGAAACCTGGTATTTCTAAGAAAAACTTGGTATTTCGATCGAAAAACCATGTATTACGCCGAAAAACATGGTTTTACGCGAATTACTTGGTATTTCGACAGAATTACCTTGTTTTTCGCTTAAAACATGGTATTTCGATGAAAAACTAGGTAATTCGGGCGAGAAACAAGGTTTTACGGCCGTATCTTGATAAAACCTGGTAATTCTACCGAAAAACATGGTTTTTCGCGAATTACCTAGTTTTAAGCAAGAAAGTTGGAGAAAAACAAGGTATTTCGAGAGAAACTTGGTTTTTCGAGAATTACCAAGTAATTCGATTTTCGCTGGGATTCCCCAGTCTACCTCGTTCCCTATTGCGGCGGTTTAGGGAACCAAGGCCGGTGTGACATAAATTGAGCCCCAAAACTTCATAGGGCTGTTTCTGTTGTATTATAATGAGGTCAACCGCTACTGTGATGTAAACATGACAAAGCTTAGGTATTCTGTTATTCTGCTAATGACCTCTTTCCTATGTCCGTTCCACACGTGTCATTACGGTCTTTGTTTTATGATCAACCGCAGTGCAGTGGTACTTCCCTTTTGTAGCTGACATGATTTATATCATGTGCCTATCATGACATGCATGACTGCTGATCTGTGTATCAAGACGTGAAAGGACACGACTCCGTCTTTTTGAATCTATTTAATACTTTCATCTAATAAGCATAGTACCCTAAGTGCGCAGGACTCTTCTGGTCATCATCAATCGGTATTTTACATTGGAAAAAGAAGAAATTGAATCACGGATGCTAGCCTACAGACGATACCGATAAGCTGATTAGGCATGCTAGGCCTGGGTATAACCTTCGCCTTAATATCCTAAGAAATGATGTTCAACATGATGATTCATTTTGTGTGATGATGATTTTCAGCACGATGTTCAAATTCAACAACAAACAATGTATTACAGGTGCACGGCCGCCTATAGTCCTAATATGCCTAACTGCCTGTATTACTGCTTTGTGCTTGTCTGGCTGTGTGCGTTGCCCTCTGCCAGACCGTTCTGATCGAGCTTCACAACCTACATTGGAGACGTTTTTCCGTGAAGTAAGAAGCCTTCTTCGGCAGTTGTCTCTATTTTCACAGAGACACGATATAGACTTCCACAGTTCCGATTCTCTACTCAGCGACGGGGCCAGCAGTAGGCCAATGCCTGACATGCTCAGGGAATTAAGAGGTTTCTTGTGTCGACTACAGATTACCCAGCGTCATGTGGCTGCTTTATTGGAACAACAGCAAGACAACACATCCACTTGGCCTACTCGGACAAACGACACAAGGAATGGCAACTCCTCGGTTAACTCTGTGCCACACTGGAATACCGTGAATGAGGAGCTGATATTTCTTATCTCTCGTATCCAGCGCTTTCTATCAAGAAATGTTGAAGGGCGCCCGCTTCATGCAAATCCTCATACTACTGGTAGACCTAATGCGCCAACCGCAGCTTCAGGCTTATCTGACACCGGGGTTTCAGCCGGTGCCCCTGGAGAAACAGACATGAATTACCGTACCGGCACTGCAGCGGTTCCCACTCCAATTATAAATTCAAACGCTGTCCGTCAAGATGGCGATGAAAATACTGGGAGGAATGAACGTGTTACAACTGCAGCTGTGCATCCAAATCCTAACAGTAGGCAAAGGCAGCATCATGGCAATATTGTGTGTCCGCTTGTGAGTAATGGCATGAGGGGGCACCCACGCTTCTCTGTGGAGAAGCCGCAGTTGGAACACCTGCTTTCCATTGGATTTTCTGTTTCGGCTATTGCCAGAAATCGTTTGTTGGGGATGTCAAGCAGAGTGACAGTTTACAGGCACATGAGAAGACTTGGTATTCAGTCTCGGGGAGAGCGGATGACCCGAATTAGCCATGAAGACCTAATAGAGAAAATCAGACTCATCAACCACAACAGCCCCAATTCAGGCGCTGAAGAGGTATAGTATTTTCTTTGGGTCCTGTCATAAAACTGAGTGTATAAATAAATGTACTAGTCTTTGAAGTAAGAAAACCAAACTTGATTCTGACTTATCGTAATGAAGTCCTATGTTGTGGGATGTTTGACAGTGTATCGTAATACAGCTATTAATTTTAACATTAAAAGGCATTTAGCAAGGGACCTAAACCGTAGTTACATGTACCTGCCCTCTATACTCATTGCAATAGCCTGATAGCCTATAGTGGTTATCACGTCCGCTTAGCAAGCGGCAGGTCCCGGGTTCGAATCCAGCCCGGCTCTTCACGTCCGTCGCATGTGACAGTAAGCCATGGTGCCTTGTACCTTGTGTCTTTGCAAGGGCAAGTAAAAGACCCCATCCAAGTGAGGAACATGAGTAGCTTGTGATGGCCTCCTCCGTACTTACCAGGGCCAATAATGCTATAGCGTCGGCCCTGACGGAAAAATGAAATACAAATACAAAATACAACATATTCACCATCATGCCAAACACTTGTAAGATGTATTTCATTTATCCTATTTAATTGTTTGACATATGGTATCGCTGGCGGGAGATTCAAAACTATTAGAGACAGATCGTTATGTAGCTTGTATATTATGGAGTTTTAGCAGGCTTACGTTTTACATTGACGATTACAATTTGCAAAGGTGACGTCGGCTATGCTTGAGTTTTTAACGCGCAAATCGCTTGCTACGCGTAAGAAACTTACGATTTAATCAACGCCAAATCTTTCCCGTTTGTAATCAAATAAATTGGCACACCTAATAAAGGGTAAATGTTCAAGTTGTGAAGATAACAAGTAAAACGACGGACCTATGTCTTTGAGAGCCGGACAAACATGGGATATATCGACAACATTTTATCATACACGGACGCACCATTGCGTACGTCACTCTGTAATGACGTCATGACGTAAGCTTACTAAAACTCCCTATTAAGTGAGCCAATTACGATGTTCCTCTAACATCAACAATAACATTTTTGGTAGACGCATTAATGTATACATGTAATACTAATACTTTAATGTTGACCTTTCAGGTTCGTGCATTCCTGGCCACACAAAATCCACCTGTCCTGGTCCCCAGAGAATGTGTCAGGTCCGCCCTACGGACAGTTGACCCCACTGGAAGTGCCTCAAGGTGGGCCCAAATTACCCACCGTAGGAGGTATAGCGTACCCTGTCCGAATGCGCTATGGCATTTAGATACACACCATCCCCTTAGAAGGTATGTACAAGGAAAGCAGAATATCTTATGCATGGGTTTCGATGCGTATCTGGTATTTTTCATTTTTCCATATATAATAGCAATTTTCTCATTTTTACAGGTGGCACATGGTGATTAGTGCTGCAATTGATGGTTATTCAAGACTAGTTCCATACATCAGAGTATTATCTGAGAACTCCGCTAATTCGAATCTTCAACTTTTTATCAATGGTGTGCAAAGGTATGGATTACCGAGCCGCATAAGGGTAGATGGTGGTGGTGAATATCAGCATGTTGGGACATACATGAGGCGAACGTTGGGGGAAAATAGGGGTAGTATAATAACTGGTCGGTCCGTCCATAACCAACGTATTGAAAGACTTTGGCGTGATGTTTACACGAAAGTTGTCGATCAATTTTATAAATTGTTTTATCATATGGAGGAGCATGGCATTTTGGATGTGGAGAATGCGATTCATCTTTTTTGTCTCCACTACGTATTCATACCACGGATAGATTCATCACTTCAATCCTGGGTAGATGCTCACAACAGCCACCGCATCAGAACCGAAAGGCACCAAACTCCACTACAGTTGTGGTATGGAGGAGTACTGGAAAATATTGGCGGACATTCAACGGCTGTCAGTAACATTTTACAATCAGGCGTTCAAGTTTCGGAAGAAAATCACACCTGGCTCCAGGAACATGGTGTTGACTGGGATGTTTCCGATTCGTCAGTATCAATACATGCAGTTCGTATACCACTTATTACCAATCCTTTGGATGATAATGTAACAGCAGAGTTATTACAAACTTTTCCTGTAGAATCAGTACTCCTCCATTCAGAATCACATGGGATCGATATATATGGTCGGTTATTGCAGTTTGTTATGAGTCGTTGTGAAAGTGATGAGAATGTCAGCAACATGGATCGTAGGGATCAAAGTGCATCTAGTTAGGGTTAAAGTGATGAGAATTGCAACAACATGGATCTAGGGATCAATATACTGTCTTCTACACATTAAGAGGTCAGTCCTGGAAAACTCCCGGTGTACATGAATTATGATTGACAGGTCACGTGGATAAATTCCGATCTCCTATTGGCCATGACTGTGGTAGGAGTGCTGTTAACTTTTTGAGGTGTGCAACTTTTTGAGGTGTGCAGAAATGTGATTCCCCTCAAAGCCAACAGACCAGACACTGTTGTTACGAGGTGGTGTTGATCTTTCCTGCAAGCTAAATGCATGTCATTTTCAGGTTCGTTTTCCCAATACCAGACATGCATTTCATGTTATGATCGTTCCCCCTGTGAACCAGGAAACTGAACCTGAAAATGGCACAAAATCTACACTTCACATAATAGTGTATGGCCTGTCGGCTTTTTGAGTCTGTCTGGTAATTGCGCATTTCTACACACCTCAGAAAGTTCCTACCGCAATCATGCCCAATAGGAGATTGGAATTTATCCACATGGCCTGTCATTCATAATTCATGTACACGGTCGGTAGTTTTCTAGGACTGATCTCTTAATGTGTAAAATATAGTATACATACAGCTTTAAAGTGATGAGATAGGCAACAACATGGATCGTGGGGATCAAAGTGCACCTAGTTACCGTAAAGGCGCTGCTCCACGTGACAGTTTTCTGTGGAAAATTTGCTGTCAGATAGTCAGTTATTGGTGTTATACAGTCACTAGCTGAACAACTCCCACGGGATAGCTTTCGGACAGTTACTATCTGATAGCAAACTTTCGGCAGAAAACTGTCACGTGAAGCAGCGTCTATATGGGTTTATTTGTTGTGCCATGAGAATACAGCGGAGCTGATTTACTGCTGGTTGCTAGAATTTTTAAGGGTTATGAAAAGTGACTCGAAATCTCGAATTTTTGACGCAAAAAATCTGACTAACTGCACACCGAATTGAGAAAATAAGGCTCGGGGCGCCTTCTTATGACGGTTCCCGAGGGCCCCCGAGCCTTATTTTCCCTTTGTGCAGTTAGTCAGATTTTTTGCTTCAAAAATTCGCGATTTTGAGTCACTTTACATAACCCTTAAGTTCTATCTCCAGATCTGTGTGGCCCAGAAAAGGAAAATCGGCCTAGGAATGACGCCCAGTTTACAATAACAAATGACGCATAGGCATATCAGAGAATGAGCACATCTTTCAGCATTGTTTGTGCACAGTGGTTCAATGGAAAGGGATATTTGTTTCAATATTTGTTCATGGTGGTCCTACTGTAATATTGGCCGTATAGATTTTAAGGATTCTGGAAAACAAGGATCCCCAAGGAACCCTTAGGAATTAACTCCAAATGTCGCAAATGATATGAGAAAACGACATGATTATGAATGTACATGTATATTACACTGTACGAAAAATCCGCCAAGAAAACATCTATAAATTTGTTTGCGATATGTGTTCAAAATATTTTGAAATCCCGTAGGGGGCCTAGGCCTATTTTGAACATGTATCGCACAAAATATTTAGGGACGTTTTCTTGGCGTATTTGTTGTGAAGTGTTTATATACATTCATAATAATGTCGTTTTCTCATATCATTTGCATTATTTGGAGTTAATTCCGTAGGGTTCCTTGGGGATCCTTGTTTTCCAGATTCCTTAAAATCTATGGCCCTGTAATATTAACCCTTTCCTGCTAGGCCTAGATCGAGGATTTTTCACTTCATGAAGAAACCAGGGTGAAGCTACACGATGTCTTCGTACTAGTGTAAAAAGGGCTTTCAGGTAACTGCAACATGTATTATACCACTGACCTGTGTGGGTTTTCAGGCTTGTCATTTTACCCATGTTGAAGTTAGGTTGACTTCGACAATAGGGCTCTTTGGACGACAAGCCAAAAAGCCACATTCAGGTTCAATCAGATTGGATCCGATCGACCCGCATCGGGTCTCATCTGCGTTACGAGATTTGAATGTGGTCGTATCTGGTCCAATGTGGATTCGGGACCATTTTAAATCGATATTGGATCGCACTGGGTAGCGTTTACAGGGTGTGTATAAAACGAAGACCTAAGACCCAGGATCGCATGTGGATTTTTGCCCGTCGTCTAAAGGGTCCTAAGGCCAGGTTTACATAGAGCGTGTCGAATTGTGATTATGAATATAAGTACCAGACCTCAGTTTCAAAGCAAAGCTCTGTACATGTTGCTCTTCCTCCATAATCTCGCTCAGATACTACTAACTCAGTAAACGACAATCTTTTGCAAAATACTATCAAAAGTTTATTGTAAATGTTAGAAAAATAGTGATGTCATTGGTATACAAATAACCTAGTGTATGTATGGCCGGGTTCACACTGCGAGCGAAACGGCGAAGCGAAGCGATGTGGTGAAAAGATCTGGGAGCATGACAATGGACTGTAACGCTACAGGACAATGGAAATTCGCTTCGCTTCGCCATTTCGCTCGCAGTGTGAAACCGGCCTATGGTGTAAGCATTGGTTTCGTTAAATCCGGAAATTGAAACCAAAAGGTGCCGTGTGAATTAATATGGGGTGAACTGGATTTCCATGAGACTCCTAGTATTACACACAAGTAGTCTGGGAGCTAACAAAGAGTTAATGCACATCTCAAGTACAAAAACATTTTTGGGTTTGTAGGTTAGTTTCTATCCCACTGACCACAAAAACCCAATTCTTAAGCTCCGCAAATGGTGCGTTTAGAAGATAGAGCCGTTTGAAATTTGGGTACTGACTTTACCATTGGAACAAAATCAGATTCATTATATACAGGTGCTTGGAAACTGATGTACAGCTAACTTTTAAATGGGTGGCTTGGGACACTATAAATGTATTACCAATAGATAGAAACATGGGCCCACTGAGACAGGAAAACATATTCTCACGTATTTTATCTTATTGGAAATGATGGTTTTACATCTTTTTCAGAATTTTGGCCCGGCGGCCATTTTAAATTGATAAATTACTGTTTATTGAATTTCTCATCCTATAGCAAATAAAAACAAATAAGAATATGCTAATCTAATTCCAGTATGGACCCATGTTTCTATCTATTGGCAATACATTTATGGGGTCTCAAGCCACCCATTTAAAAGTTAGCTGTACATGTACATCAGTATCCAAGCCCCTGTACAAATGCTCTGATTTTGGTCCAATGACAAAGCCAGTACCCAAAGTTCAAACGGCTGTATCTTCTAAACGCTCCATTTACGGAACTTAAGAATTGGGTTTTTGTGGTCAGTGGGATAGAAACTAACCCACAAAGCAAAAAATGTCTTTGTACTTGAGATGTGAATTAAAAGTTTGTTAGCTCCCAGACTAAAGTATACGGTATACGAAAACGCCAGTTGGTAATGACTTCGCGGTCACGAATCGAATTGAAGCCTTTGCTAAAGCTGACGTGAACGAACAAAAAAACCCATACGACGAGCAAGAGAATTGCAAACGCCCTGCAAACACCTCAAACGAAGGCTCAGAACATGATAGACCCCGGGAGGGCGCCACCTTATTTACCTTCAGGCAACAGAGCTGTCAACATCTTTGGATACATGTATCTCTCACACTATACTGAACGAAAAAAAAAATTGTAGTCATTTAGACGGGATTCGAACCGTCGGCCTTCTGATTTGTAATTTACCAATCAATCCACTCGGCCAACGAGCCAGCTGACAGAGACATGATTTCTGTTTGTCATAGATGTAGGCCTTCGACTTAATAAATACGTACATGTAATAATACTACGAATAATACTACGAATAAGAGAAAACGTGATACGTCTTCCAACAAGTTCGGTGGCCGAATGGGGAAGACAGTGGAACAGAGATAACAAGGCGCGGGTTCGATTCTCAGCTGGGTGAAACTTCTTTCTTTCAAAAAAAAGTGTTCAGCAGGAGCTCACCATAGGATGTTGACACCTCGAAAGCTCGAAGACAAATATTAAGGGGTCTATCATGTTCTGAGCCTTCGTTTGAGGTGTTTGCAGGGCGTTTGCAATTCTCTTGCTCGTCGCATGGGGGCTTTTTGTTCGTTCACGTCAGCTTTAACCGGCGTTTTCGTATAAAGGTCCGTTTACACATGCAACTTTTCATATGCAACTTCATGCGACTTGTTTCATGAACCTGATGAGACCAAAAAGTTTCATAAAAGTTGCATGTGTAAACCGGCATGCAACTTGTTGCAACTCGATCACGCTGGATGCTGCATCGATGTTTCTAACCGTCCCAGGTAGTTTGCAACAAGTTGCAAGTTGCTGCAACTTGCAACTTGGTGCAACCTAGTGTAAACCGCCCATACAGCGAGCTATCACTGAGCAAACGGTCTCGAATAACTTTTTGCTCAGCAGATAGCTCACGTGTGCGGTAGGCTTATTGCAACACCTGTCTCATCCCTGAACTCGGAAAAAATAACTAAATCCCAAGTTGAAGGTAATGGTTGGGGTATGGTCAGAAACAATAACGTCCTGGCCACTACAGAGCCTCGCAAAGAATGACAGCGTGGGATATCTTCAACCTTTTTTCTGAGTTCACGAATGGTAAGTGGGAATTTAGATTATTTTGAAAGAAATAAAACATGTTTAGACAAGAATAATACAGTTTGATTCCTTTTCTATACCTGAGAGAATATTTGATTTAAACTGAAGAGTGCCATGACATATGCTGACAGTAACACTTTTGCTGCGTTCACACCTATTGCGAATCGAAAAACGGCGGAAATCGATTTGGTTACGCCGGGTCGGGTCACACTACAACTAAACCGATTTCGATTCGAAACAAAACGCGTCACACTCAACTCGAAATAAACAACGTCATGACGTTAGGCCTACATGTACATTGAATGTATACTGTGCAGTACATAACGATTTCGATTTGGATGCGAATCGAAACCGATTCAAATACCGGTTTGGTTAAATCGGTATAAAAGTGATCTATTTCGAATTGAGTGTGACGCGTTATATCGGATTAGGCCTTTATTGCGAATTCGATTCGATATAAAACCCTAGTGTGAACACGGCATAACTTACAGTGTTGGATGTAAGAAGCCGATAGTGCGCAAAAAAATGTCTTCAATCACCTTGCACCGGCCATTGTTTGATCAACTATGTACTAGTATATGATTAGGCCTACCTGATTACGCAAACTG
>NMRB01000218.1:87425-101328 GCA_002633025.1 Notospermus geniculatus
GGGGGGGGGGGGGGTGGCATAAACCCAAACGGTAAAATTAGATATCAAAAGACCATATGGTGTCGGCTTCCATCGTCGTAGGTCATGAGCTGGATATGTACTGCATGCTCGTCATACATGTCATAAGGATACCAAGTACTGCGAATTACCTGATTGACCTCAACATCCGATCGAACTAATGGATGATTACTGTCAGCAGCGCCACCATTTTCATTGGCAAGTGAAGTCTAGAAAGGGAATATTATTCATTTATTGGACTTGTTAACATATCATTTTCAACAATATTTCAACAATTACATGTATGTATGATATATAATATTGATCTGAATGTAATCTTAACAAAAAAGGCGTTCTGGAGAATCGGTGCACAGTTGTTATGGAATTTTTTTAAATCAAACGTTAAACGTTAACTTTACGACAACGTTATTTTTTGTGCCCAAAATGCAGTTAGGTTATAGCCTAATCTGGCGAATTTGCAGTATGAAAAATAACGTTGTCGTAAAGTTAAAGTTTATCGTTTGCTTTTTTAAAGTCCCCATTACTGATCGGTCGGCCCGCGAAACTTGTTCAATATTCAGGTTCAGGGTAATTATTGATCAACCCGTCATCCGCGAGAATAGTGGTCCGGTCAATTTCATTAGTGCTAGGCCCACTCGTCTGCATTGCTTGCGTGAATGACCATCGTGTCACATTTCTTCGTTGTCCAAGGCCTACTCACAACAAGAATGGCTACAGTGCACCAGCAGAAAATTCATTTGAATTGACATTTGTATGGAGAGATGCGTAATCAACTTAACTAGGCCTAGAACGCGGATATTCAACGTTTTTCCATTCGAACAAGTTTCGGGGGCCGACCGATTAACGCATACCATACAGTATGTATTATCAGCATTTAAACATGAAAGTGACAAACTCACCTGTTCTTGTATATAAACGACTCCCCTCTTGCCCAAATCCCTCAGCGTTTTGGGCAGTGGTGGATCAACAGGGACTAACGAGGTTCCTCTTCCCCGAAAGGATAGCGTAAATCTTTTGCCTTTAAGATTAGGGAACCATCCTTCAACAATTGCCCCAAAATCCTCCACAGAGGCGTTGTATGGGACACTGATGGTCGTGGGTTTGTCCCATACCTGCCCCTCTGGGGGAACACCGTTGGCATAACCTGTATAAAAAAATACTTTATACTTGTCATATTTTTTTGGGCACGGACCTACCAATACTCGGCAAACTTTAAGTTTGCTACAGTAAATAGTACCGGTAATTATTTTCAACAAGAAAAATTGTATCTGGGCATTAGCCACGTTTGTACGTGATGACGTAGCAAATTATTCCATTGAGTAAGTATCATTTCCCTTACATCTCATCAAAATTGCTGCAGCCACAAAGACATCCAGTTGATTATAAGAGATTTAAAATGTAGAGCGCCGGGGTGGAGCGTGTACCTTAATTGACACTAGTTTAAGTTCAGGGTGGTTACATGGTAGGCCTACTATTGGCATTATTGGTATTCGTTACTTGAGTATAATATGAATTTATTTACCATAACCAGCCTTCATATGTGCATCAATAAGTGGTTTCCCTGCTTGAGTAAACGATGGGAGCACGGACCCAGGCGGAAGAAAATAAGGTCTTATAATCGCAGTTGTTCTTTGTGGACCCCGTGTTTTATTCTCATTGTCTTTCTTGACCTTTCTTTTCTTCTTGGGGTTATAAACGTCTCTAATAACCCCAACTGCCGAGATGCATCTTTGGAGGCTGTTTTCAAAACTGTTGGTGGGTAGTTGAAAGTCCTCGAGGTCAGAACTGTCTGTCACTAGTAAAAAAGAGCAATGTTTGGAATTAAAACATGTTTCAAAATGTAATGTGCACGAATGTGTAAGTGGTAGTCGCCCTTGGGCATTAATGCAGCTATCAAGTTTTGCCCGGACCACCCCCCTCAGGCATCGTCGTTCACTCGACGCCAAAATTTGTCGAGTCCCCGGTACTAAGATTTTATCATTTGATCGAATCCCCAACTAGCAATATTTTTGCGGCAGTCGTATTTGCGCCGAGTACCTTCACACACGAATACTTGCGCGCGCGAGTGCCCGACCAAACAGGAACAATGACTTTGTCGAATCGCTGTCGAAAGACTGACGATCGACAACTTCCGGCGGCAGGAGATGAACACGTGATCACTCCACAACAAAAATGGCGGACGAAGGATCACATTCGGAACTTCCGAAGGCGACTGCTCGGCAATTTCCGTGACAACTCGCACTGCCCAGTGGACAGATGAGAGCAGTTCGCCTCAAGTCCTTCCGAATGGGAGGATCAGTGAGAATGTATGGAGTGCGATGACAGTAAAAAAGTCTGCGTTGGCCTCCACTTATTTAAGGAGCATGCATGACTAAGAAAGATTGACGATCCATCTTCTTCATTCTGGCGGGTCAGATTTGCATAAATTTAACTGGCATGCAATGAAGGGGCAACTGAGGCCACAATGTCTAACATACTACATGTAGTAAAATGGTAGGCCTACGGCAGGCAATGTCGAGTTTGGAGCGAGTCCCGGCCACCTGCGCCACACACTTTTAGGAAACAACTAGTGCCCCACGCATACTATTTTGCCCTGAAGTGAATCCCCACCTGATACATTTTATAGTACTGGCGTATCCATGTCGAGTCCCCCACTTCCAAAATACTGCAGACTGGCGAGTTAGTGTCGAGTGCCTGAGGAGGGGGGGGGTCCGGGATTAACTTGATAGCTGCATAAGTCTCACAATAAGGAATCACCTCTGGCCATAAACCACCTCCCATAGACTTTTACCCAGTGCGTCAATATCCGCGTCGCTCGATTACATTTCCAAGTTTCGCTGCGGGCAGCGAAATTTTTTTTCCTGAACCTTTCATCAAATACACTGTACATTTTGTAGTTACTATTATAGTCGTAAGAGGGACACTTACTTTGGAGTAAAACACTTTTTCAACGCGCGTGGGGGGATAACTGGGTCGTGGGGTAAGGTTTAGGGATAGGGTAGGGGTTAGGTCAGGGTTAGGGCTAGAAAAGAAAGGTTTATGTAAGGGGTAGCACTATCCTATATAAGATTTGTTATATAAGACTTAGAATCACCACCCTTGCTGCCGGCTGCCTCGGTAGCCTAGTGGTTGGGCTTACACACCGCAGATCCCTGGATCGAGTCTCTGCTAGGGCCCGATTTTTCCCACTGCTTCTTCTCTCGCGCTTTTCATTTTACTGAAATATTCTAAGTCCGCAATACATTGCTGAAAGGTTCAGGAAAAAAATTCGCGCGCGCGGCCATGACACTACGGCCATGCCCACAGCGTACTGTACAGCCAATGTATAGGAGGCAAAGGAAAACCCCTTTCTATGGTCACATAAGTAACGGAAATGAAATATTTCACCTGAATATGGCATCTTCAGGTGTCTACAAAGGCAGACATGCCAATTTTAAACCAAAAGGAAATAGTTAACACGCTTCCTTTTTGCTGTTGAAAATGAGTAGTCCAGTCCAGTGAAGCCTTTACATGTATATTTGAAAAATGCTGAAATACATGATTTTCTATTGCAATTTGACAAAAAGTATGAGGCAGAATTGTTCTATTTCACCTGGCTTGTTAAACTATAGAGTTGTTGGTCAATAGAATTCTATAGAAAAGTATTCTTTTTCAAAACATCCATCCACTTCCACTTTTTTGGTTGAAATATGGTCCATTCTGTCACGGATTGGTAGTATCCTGCACTCGCTGACACCACTAGGGTGTCAACTGGTCCGTCTGGCCATAGGCCCTATTGAGTTAATTGGCGTTGCGTAATGCGCTCCGCCAGGCTATTTATTCGGAGAACCGAAGTTCGCTGGTTCATTCGGAACTAAGCTTTGTTCACGCGTCAGGGACGGCGTTACCCTGTCGTGTTTTACCCATGCGGGTTGGTGCCACGTTGGCATGGTTAGCGTTTTACTGTCAGAGCAAACGTGAAGTACGCTAGTGTAGACGCAATATTTTGGTGTTTTGGCTATCAACGTTCAACGTAAGTTATATTCCTTAGAACCGTGTTTCCTAATTCCTATTTCTGTGTCGACTTTAAAATCTGTTCTCGTACTTAACTCTGGTCAATGTAATTTCAGGTGTCAGATACGACCGTTTTTTTGGGCCTACCCAGCAAAGAAATACTACTCTATCAGAATATACGACTCTCATGAGTTATCGCACAACCAAGTCCTTGCTGTTCGTCCTTCCTTTCGTCCTTCCTGTTGTCGTACGTGACATNGCAGAAAATTCCCTGCTTGCGTCTTCGGTCAGTTGACTGGCGCAGTGCAAAGATGGAGTGGACTGTAACCCAGAGCCTGATAGCATAGTGGTTATCACGTCCGCTTAGCAAGCGGCAGGTCCCTGGTTCGAATCTAAACCGGGCCGTTATGGGATTTCATTCCCGGCTCTTCACGTCCGTCGCATTGGACAGTAAGCCGTGGTGCCTTGTGTCTTTGCAAGGGCAAGTAAAATACCCCATCCAAGTGAGGAACATGAGTAGCTTGTGATGGCCTCCTCCGTACTTACCAGGGCCAATAATGCTATAGCGTCGGCCCTGACGGAAAAATGAAATACAATACAATACAATACCCAGAGGTCGCGGGTTGGAATCCCGGTAGTCCTTTTAGTTTTTCTTTTTTTTTCTTTCCTTTTTCTTTTCTCAGAGAATTGTCGTGACTCTTTGAAATTTATACATGGAACAATTGGTTAATTAATCTCTTCTTAATGGTGACACTGATAAAATCGGCTACATCGTCACATCAACATGGGCAAGGGCACACCCTGGTATTCGGACTCATCCCCATACTCTGACCCACAACCCCAGGGGAGTTAGCTATGCGACTGACGAAAACCGACAGAATGTGTCACGTCTAAGACTTTGGTCATCACACAGAAACAGGCTGCAATACCTGATAACGGACCAGACAATGACCTAGGCACCAATCGGAGTATAAGAACATCTTCCATACAGGCATACATGTTTTTGAGTGATAAGACAGGTCAGGGGCGAAGCTACCTTTTTGGCCGGGGAAGGTCCTCGGGGGGGGGGGNGGGGGGGGGCAAAAGACCATATTTTGCTAATTTTCGGTCAAATGTGCATGAAAAGCAAGTTTTTCCGGAACACCTGGGGGCCCCCCATGCCCCCTCTAGCTACACCTCTGGTTGTGATGACAAATCGTGTTTGTCAAGAGCTCCCTGGGCAGAGTACACGTAGGGGACGTACAGTAAAACCTCGCCATGCACTTGCCCAGAATCAAACATTAATCTACTGAGATCGAAATAGGCCGAGTAGCATTCGTCCCAAGCTGGTACCCTGAGTGGCCACGTATGGCTCATTTTGCCGAATTCTAAAATTTCGCTGTGAAAATATCATCTTTTCCTAATTTACACAGCAAAATGTGGGCGGGGCAGAAATTAATGATGCTTATAAATATTAAATACGTACTTGCTGTGTAAATAAAAATTCACTCCTTATTTACACAGCATGCTGTGCAAATAGCCTCGGCCTAAAATAAAAGGGAGCGCTGCTATCGCTTTCGTGAAAATCGGTTTTTACTGTACTTGAGCCCTAAGGGATATTTTTTTTGAAATTTCTTCGCAGTGCATTAGTACCGGGATGTATCAACAAAACGTCTGGCGCAAAACTAAAATAATAGATGGCGCTACTGAGATATCAATACTTTTACATTTTTGGTCATAAGTTCTGAAAAGGTTAAAGCCGCACACTATACACCGCTACTCACTCCCCAGTTCGGCCGAATAGATAGTGCAACCTCATCTACAGGCGTGCGTAGTGTATAGAACCATAGAACCACATATTATAGCATTATCCTGCATCGAGGTTTTGGGAATCCCCAATGCTGTGTGTAGTCTTGCGTAGCCAGCCACACAGTGCTACGGTTCCCCAGATTCGAAACAGCGGCTGGGTGACCGAGACTATGCTCGTCGATTATAACCCATCTGTCTATAGTGTCTGGCTTTAACATATTGACCTGGTTTTTGTACATTCATCATTTACACATGTCTGTACATCCGTAGGCTACATAATGCAATTTTCCGCATTAACCCCTTCCTCATTTTCGTCAGTAAAAAAATGCTTGTACTTCCTAGGCTTTCATTCGTTCACTTCCTTCCTGCAACTAGTGGCGCCATTCTAACCTAGCGAAGATAACTAGGTCACTTGACCTTACTAGGTCACTTGACCGACTTTGTTGCCCCAATTTGCATAATCTGATGACGTCATGGCCTAATTAAATATGCAAAGCTAACCGTTTAAATTTTCGACAGATGGTATGAATACTCAAACCCTCTCGTATGAATTTTCAAAAGATAGTGGCATGCACATATGGCAAGCCGTTTGTACATTTATTAGAGAAACCTGGTATTTCTAAGAAAAACTTGGTATTTCGATCGAAAAACCATGTATTACGCCGAAAAACATGGTTTTACGCGAATTACTTGGTATTTCGACAGAATTACCTTGTTTTTCGCTTAAAACATGGTATTTCGATGAAAAACTAGGTAATTCGGGCGAGAAACAAGGTTTTACGGCCGTATCTTGATAAAACCTGGTAATTCTACCGAAAAACATGGTTTTTCGCGAATTACCTAGTTTTAAGCAAGAAAGTTGGAGAAAAACAAGGTATTTCGAGAGAAACTTGGTTTTTCGAGAATTACCAAGTAATTCGATTTTCGCTGGGATTCCCCAGTCTACCTCGTTCNTAAATGTTGAATGTACAAAAACCAGGTCAGTATGTTAACCCCTTCAGAACTTATGACCAAAAATGTAAAAGTTAATAACTTAGCAGCGCCACCTATTATTTTTGTTTTGCGCCAGACGTTTTTAAGATACATCCCAGTACTAATGCACTGCGAAGGAATCTAAAAAAATATTAACCCTTAGAGCTCAACTACAATAAAAACCGATTTTCACGAAACCGATCGCAGCGCCCCCTTGTATCTTAATTCGTGCTGGGGCACGATGTGACATCACCATGCACCAACATCCAATCAAATTCGACCTCATTAAAATTTGTCTAGACAGGGGGTATATAAGGCCTTTAATTCACCTTTAACTGTCCCGTTACCCGACCTTCGTTTCAAAGATTACCCACAATTCCGTTTTCACACAAATGTTTTCCTAACATTGAAAGTAAAATTTGTGCTAACATCGAAGGAAAACTTCCCGAACATTGCATAAAATATGTCGACTTTGCATATAAAATTGGTAATATTGAAGGACAAATTGTCAAGATTGCATTATAAAGTGTAAAAATCGAATAAGATAAACGTAAATATTGTACAAAAAGTTGAAAGTTTGAATAAAAGAACAAACATTGCATGAAAAAAGTTTAACATTGCATCATTGCATAAATTATTGAAACTTTGAATGAAAAATATAATTATTGAATATTGCTACGGTTATCACGCCAAAGCTCTCGACTGTATCGGGCATAAATGTCGCAGCAAGCCATTCCACGTTTTCTTTCTCGAAACGAAATAACTTGCGATAAATCGCTGGTGCGATCTCATCCCGATCTCGCCGACCTTTGTACAGTTTCTGTTGTCGAATTTGCATAAACATAGCTGCGAACCTGTCAAAGCAAATGCCGAAGCACCTCCAGAGTAGCTTGCGCAAAGTGTGAGCAAATGCTCTCTCATGTGAGAAAAAGATAGTTTTTTAATACACATTCAAGCATTTTCTTGAAGATCAAGTTCATGCTTGCTGGTTCAAGCATTTGCTTCGTCTAGTTGAGAACTTGCTTGATCTTCCAGCAAATGCTCATTTTTATTAATGCTAGTTTTTATTTATTCGGCCCAATGGCTGATCGGGAAGGTCAAGGGAAGGGTTAGCCTTATATCGTCACACAGAAGGTAGGCCCACACGTCCGATGATTACGCATGCGACAGCACTAACTCCGCGCGCTGAGGCGTTATCGGGGGGAATAATGAGGGTCCGTCAACTGTCTTGACTGCAGATTATGTAATAACCCTGCAACACTGATTTCGCTTTAAATCACGCAAAACGCCACAACCATTTGAGGATCCATGACCGGACATTACTATGCATGAAAGGAGCCTTTTTCAACTTAAATGTACGGTTTGATAAAGCCTTGATATCTCTCGATGTATTTTCATAGGATAGACGCAGCAAATTTAACTATAGGGTAAGCAATATCGGGAAATTTCGGCCTCCAATTGCTGCGAGGGCCATGCTGATGTTTGATTGGCAGAGCGGCTGGATTATTGTGGTTTGCTCCTCGGCTACCTCCCCGTTGGACACTGAAGGGTATACCATCACAACAAGAGGAAGGACTATATTATTCTCTATGAGAAACAGGTATTTCTGCAGCCGTATACTATCATGACGGACGCTGTATATAAAGGGTGCATATTTTTTCTGTTCAAGGAAACACAATATACACTATGTAATGTTGCTCGTGGTACACTTTCAGGAAAACTCATCGTCCCTGAAACAGAAATCTGCCTCCGATTGCGACTGGGGTATAACCTAATTATTGGGCTAGGGAAGCTACTCCTCTATTGTAAGATATCTGGACGTCGTGTATACACAGTCTACGACACGAAAGAGTCGAGTAACAAATCGAACGATTTCGACCTTATTCTTACAAACGGCGTTCGTCTTACTCTAAGAGGGGCTCCCTTCCGATTTCTAAAGGAAATACAATACTTCTGTATGGATTCCGGATACTTGCATTTATTTTCCCATGTGGAAGAATTTGTCTACGCACCAGTAAAGTACCGTGTCGCGCTTTTTGATAAACTTGATCAACGATGTCGCAATTTCGTGCTTACGTTTGACCTTTTCTCTGGCCTGCTTTTCGTGATAAGTTCACCTTTACCGTGTGCTCTTGCATTTGAAAAGCTCCGTGATCCCAAGAACGGTCTCGTAAAAAAAGGCAGTGGCAAGTTCACATTTCGTGAAACACTGGCGTCATTTTATCCAGAAACCTATGATACTAACGTAGGTCATTTCGAGTTCAGTCCAAATGACGGGTCGCTGATGCAATTTGTTGTGTATCATGGGGAATCACGTGACCGAAAAGGGAGTCTCGTCCGAGTTGCGATGTACGCAGCAGACCACTGATAGACGTCGACCTCGCATTGCAATTATAATCTGGCAATAGGCTAACAATTACCAATCACTACCCAGCATATAATGCAATGAAATCGGTCGTTTTTTAGGTCATGTGGGTCCGTAGTGACCATTACGTGTTCGGTTTCTGGCTTTGAATAGCAATACCGCCCTCAAACCAGGCCAATATGGCTCATTTTAGCTCACCTGGGGCAATATTCATGAAGCCTTCGCAACTTTGCGTGCACGCAAATCTATTGTAAGGCAGTCAGTGAACAATGCAGCCAAAAAATAGACTTACGTGCACGCAAAGTTGCGAAGGCTTCGTGAATTTGCCCCCTGGTGAGCTATTGCAGTGGTACAGCGTCTGTCGTCCGTCGTCGTCGTCGTCGTCCGCTAACACTCAGGACACGTTTCGTGACCGCCGGTCTATAAGTAGATAAGTGTGCCACTAAGTCCTGTGGCTTAGACCCCACACCTACTTCGCTGCTCAAAGAGGTAAATGTCCTTGGCACTATTTCGCCACTGATTGTTCGGGGTATAAACGAGTCACTTCAAACTGGCAAGGTACCTGAAAAAAATTGATTCTTTCAAGAACGCGCTTGTCACTCCTATTCCCAATAGTCTGGACGCAAAACCCCGAAAAGGGGCGTAACCCCTTTTTCTCTGATGACAGCAGTGTTTTGATATTTTCTGAATCTTTGGGCCTAGGCGAATCAGAATCCGCCGGGTGCCACCGCGTCACCCTTCAGCGTTTTGAGTAAATCGCGTTACCATGGCAACGGACCAGAAAAAGCATGGATTTGTTCAAAGCTGATTTCTACGTATCCACACATGGTATTTTTGAAATTCAAGTTAGCATTCATATGTTACCTAAGGTCGATTAACCTTTTGGCATATTGCCAATTTCATCTAAGGTCAAGGTCACCCCCAAATGTCAAGGCCATTTCAAATTTTCACTTTTCAATGAACTTACGGAATAAAACACAAATTTAATAGGTTGTCATTTTGTTAAGATCATTTGTTAACAAGTCTTTTTTCATACTAAAAACTTCGCCGCATTATTCCGTTTAATATTATTACAAGTTCTGGTAGCTTATCAGCGTTGCTGAAATTTGGGATGAGAATTGAGGTCTACTTCAGCGAGGTCCTGAAGGATTTGGTTCACAAATGTTCGTTGATCGTCGTTGAGCAGTGCAATCAATCTTCTGGCCTGTTCATCCTCATCATGGATGTATTCTGCCTCAACTTCTAAAACCTTCTTGTTGTTGGTTTGGATCCGGTTCCGGAAGGTTGTAATCCGAATTTGTTTGGCCGCTCTGTTCCAGAACGCTTTGGATGTGGGCTAGGGCTCTGTCAGAAGCTGTTATCTTTGGTGTAGATCTACACCTCAAAATATTTTAAGAAACGCCGTTTTGCAATCGAAAAGGCTCTTGAGATTTATTGACTGCAGCTACATCACAATATTTACACTTAATATGACCAGTGCGATTACATGATTGCAAAGCTTCTTTTGAGTCTTTTGGAAGTGGCTCGACTAATGGCTTCTCCCTTGACCTTCACGCAAGCAAACCATATTCCGTGTTCTACAGATTTCGCCGGTCCCAAAAATAGCAACCAATCACGGCAAAGGTTGCACCGACCCGCGTGCATGACGTGTTCCCGGTAATGACGTTGACCAATCAAACTGATATACAGTAAAATCACCTTTTATTGGTGGTGCTCAGAATTCCTGTAGGCCCTGGTTTTGAAGGTATTTGAGGGCCAGAATGGGGGGATTATGTGGTTAACTTTGATTAAATTGTGTGGTCAGTGACGCAGACACAAAACAGCTATGACAAGTGTTGATTTCAAGATCAGCATCTTTCTTTGGTACTCTTATTATGCCTAGTATTCTTGTTTGTCACATTGTGTGCACTGTGATCACATTTCAGTACCAATCACACTCCACGAACTTTCTTCACAGTTCAGCAGTTCCAAAGAAGTACCTTTGCTGACACATAATCGGCTATTACCCACCCCCATTCTGGCCCTCAAATACCTTCAGAACCAGGGCCTACAGAAATTCTGAGCACCACCAATAAAAGGTGATTTTACTGTATTTCATTCGTGAACGTCGAAGAAACGAGGCTTCTGATTGGGCGCAGGGGAAAATCTCACATGGGTGAACACGGAATCTGGCTGCTGCAGATGTAGGAAGAGGTTAGCCGATTTCTGGCACGATGCATTATGCAGAATGTTAATGGCCGATGCACACGACACTACNCCTGTCTACACAGGTGTTAGTTCTACATTCGGGTTTCAGCTCAGTCTTTTCTAGAGTTTCAGATTGTAAAGTTCCACTTGAAAAAGACCCCGGTTGGGGTCGAAAATTCGTGAATTCTGGAGATTGACTTTTTGCTTATTATCATTTTGTGTGTCAATTTTGTGCTATTCTGTATCTTGGATCGCGTGTGGCGGGGGTCCAAATTTGATCAAATATATTTGACGAAAAAGTTGGACCAACATGTTGTATCATGTATATCGGCCATAAAGCCGGTTTACCTGACATGCAATATGCGAGACGCGACAGTGATATACGATGTCCGAAATGCGATTAAAAAACGTTGGACTGTGTTCCATTTACCAACCTGCGATATAGGTTGCGTTATTCTAGAAAAAACAAAAGAGACCTGTATGCTGCAGCACGTAACCTGTATTTCACATCCGTTTTTCATCTCGATCGCTACAAGGAGCGAATGCTTTAACGGAAAACGTATCGCACAATGGAGAACGCGTGCCGATAAATGAGCATTGGAAAATGGCTTGGAACGATCAGACTGCGATTTCGCATATCGTCACGTTGTATCGCATAACGGATATAACAGATGTTATGTAAACACGGCATTAGGCGTCAATCATTCTTGCTTTCACAAGCAGTTATGCTACGGTCCTGTTTTTAGAAATAAGAAAATACATGTAGGATAAGTGCATTTCTCAACTTCGGCCCACAGTGTTGGTGTTGAGGCCTTCCGCAATTTTCCGAAGATCAACGGTGATGACTTTGCTGTGGTATCTACTAGTGCCTCCAGACATTGTGACAGATATCATCTCCGCCTCCTCCATCCCTCACGCACGTGTGTACATATGCGTTTTGCGCTTTTTCACTTGGCGTGCTCGTGTCCCAACATTTCAGACATCTTTTTGCGTAACTGTACTTCCCATCCTGCTCTGATTTACAGCATCTGCCCACTCCTCGCGAGCCCGGCGAGCAACTGTCACCCAGCTTTTGACATCTCAGTTTTGTTCTCTGTCCTCTTGACGCTACAAAATAGACATGTTACAGATTAGGCACGTCGATCAAAATATTAGGCTACAATCTGGTCCCGTGAATGCTAAGATCGATTAGTTGATGCGTGCGCACTGCAATCAAGTAAAGGCCAGTTTCCAACATACGGTATCGGCGTCGGCGGTAACGTCGGCGTTGGCGTTCGAATCACTTCTATGTTGAGTCCATTGACTGTTTCAACCGTCGAACTACAGTTAAAACAGTCAATGGACTCAACATAGAAGTGATTCGAACGCCAACGCCGACGCCATGTGCTGGAGGAAACGAGCCCTTAAACGTGCCATGGCCCATGTTCCCGAAGCCGTCGTTACGTTAACGATGTCGTTAAAACTGGAAAAATACACAGCCTAACGACATCGTTAACCTTACGACGGCTTCGGGAACATGGGTCCTGATTGGTTCTACTCCTGTACACAAGGTAGAATTTTACGGGTGGACGAAATAAATCACAACAATATTTAATCCAAGTCGTCTCCGATATTTGCAAATTTTCGACACCTACCGCGGTCTTCTTCAGGCACTTTTAAGTCAAAATCTCACTTCACTTCTGAAATATCGGAGGCGACTTGGATTGAACAATAGTACCGTTTGGACGTAGCCCTTTGAATCTGTGCAGTGCCCGGTCCAGACCGATCCCACTTGGCCAGGTAAAGGCATGACCCGTTTAGACGTGCTGGGCCAAGGAGGACCGAGCCACACTTTTTGCTGGTTCCTTTGCCTAGTGGACGGGGTTCAAAATACGACAATCCAAGATGGCGGTACCCAGGCAGTTTTTTGCAGGTCACGTGCCAGTAATTAACCAATCAGCGCGAGGTTACATTGTAAAAGAAGATCTGCAAAAATCCTGATTCTGCATTCATCATAGTTCATAAAGGGAAAAGGCACTTTCTGTTTGACACAGGAACAATTGAGATAAGAATATTTTTTTTAGTTTTGAGAAAGTGTACATTCGTGACCACATCACTATCCTGTCTTCTCCGGGGTGTACCCCCATTTGGAGTGGCTACATTGAAACCGTGCAAAATAACCCCTCGAGTTGTATTTGTTTACATGCATGAATCTCCCGCGAATGACGAAACGCATGCACACATGGTCTCAGGTAAGTGGGCTCGGTCCAGTTGTGCATGTTGGAGTGTTTAGACGATTACTTTTCTAAACCGTGCGGTAATCGGTCCGGACCGAGTCCACCTCCAGGAAGGGGGCCTGGACCACAACTGGGCCGAGTACGCTCGACCCGTTTAGACGATCGCTATTTTAGCCGTGCCATTCTCGTCCAGACCGAGTACTGATCAATTGCCCTTGTCTAAACGGGGCTAATGAAACCGTTGTGAGATTCCAGGGGAATTTAATCATCCCTGTCACAGCGGGACATGTAATAGGGCTGTACCCGCATACACTTGGCAAGACTAAACGAAACCGTGATCTGTCCGGACCGAGAACGGCGAACC
>NMRB01000218.1:110585-134522 GCA_002633025.1 Notospermus geniculatus
AGGAAGTCCAAGCATTCTATTTAACTGAAAAAAGGAGGAAGGGGTTAAGGCGGCAAACTATGTGTACGGATGCACAGACATGTCTACATGACGAACGTACAACAATTAGGTCAATATGTTAACCCATTCAGAACTTATGACCAAAAACGTAACAGTAACTATCTCAGCAGCGCCACCTATTATTTTTTATTTGTGCTCAGCCGTTTTGTAGATACACCCTAGTACTAATCCACTGTGGTGGTATTTTAAAAAAAAATTAACCCACAGGGCTCAAGTACAGTAAAAAACGATTTTCACGAAAGCGCTCGTAGCGCCCCCTTTTATCTGAAATCGTATTGAGGCATGATGGGACATCATTATGCACCAACATCCAATCAAATTCGACCTCATTAAAATTTGTCTGGACACGGGGGTATGAAGGCCTCTAATTCACCTTTAACTGCCAGTCTGAGTAGATAAGGGGGCGCTATAAGGACCATAAAATGGGGGTCTAATAAGGAACATACACAGCCGTATGTTACCCGGGGGCCCATCAGGACCAATCAGTTTGGACGTACCAACTCGTACGGGTAGCCGGAGTTCGTTCCAAAGCGCGAGCATACTAGCTTTAACTCGTTTGGCATACTGACACATCTCCCAACAGAGGGCTCTGATGATTGAACCAATATATTTCGTGTTGAATGGAAATAATGCTGCTCAATATTTGGATGCGATAATTTTTTTTGTATGGGCTAAAAATTTTCATTGAATGCAAAAGAAATTTATACAATGTAAACTAAATTTTTATGGATGATATATTTGTGTCGGATAAAAATATTTTGTGCGATGTTTTTTTATGTGTGTGAAAAAAACATTTTATTGAATGCAAAAAAATAAACAATAGAAAAAAATTGTTGAACATATATTAACTTTTACAATATACACAAAATTACTTTTGAATGAAAAAATAGTTTTCGAATATGAATATTTTGTATCGAATAAAAAAACTATTATCACACGTAAAAAATCATTGTCGCATACAAATATTTTACAATGCACATAAATATATTGTTTATTGAATATTGCAACGTTTGGCTTGCCATACTTATCGACTTGTTTCCGTGGCTAACACGTCGAGAGTGCTTTGTAAACTTCGAACACATATCAATTCAAAAAATGTCCAAACTCAGGTTTGAATATCTCTCAGGTCTGAAATCAGTCTGAAAATTAGAACCGAGAATGTTGCCAAAGGCGAACAAGCGTCAGGGTAGGACCCATCTCTCCCACCCATTGGGGCTCAGTGTGACCCCGTAGAACAAGAGAGAAAGATCCAACCGAACGCGAAACCAAAAAACAAAGAAAAATAGATGCATGAAATGTCATTCACCACCCCCAAGGCTCTAATGGTCACCCCCACAAGACAGACGATAGTAATCAGACATGCAAACTTATAACCTTCCGAAGGCCGATTTATGTAAGCCCAGACTGCTTATTTTCGGTTTTTACTTTCAACTTAGGGTTCAAAGGGCAGGACGCAAGAAAATGATCCAACCACCTACAAAGATAACATAGCCCCAGTGACATCTCTACCCCTGCCTCTCCCTCGACCTCTATAGACATAACCAGCATTCGCCGCGTTACTTTGAAACAGCAACGGTACGATATGTTGCAGGAGGCCTATTTCAGTATCCTTCTGCTTCTTATCTTTAGCAACATCTTTCTCTTTCTCGTCATCTTTGTCCTCACACTTGAGTTTCTGCTGCTCCTTGACACTCTTGCGCCAGGCATCGACCGCTGTCTGGGCCTTCTTTAGTGCTTTCTGAGCCCAAAAGTCGGATAACTAAGCCGTATAAGTTTCCCGACGAAGTTTCTTATCGTCATGTTCCGCGGCGACCACCTTGTCATAGAGATTTTCCAAGGATGCCGAGAGCACTCCGTTGGCGGTGGAGGACCTTAGGGCGAGAGTCCTTACCTGTTGTAAGGCCGTCTTTACCGAACCACCCTCCTGGCATTGCTTCAGTCATTTCACCTCAGCCTTAAGTTGTTGGAGACGTGTAGCCTTCCCCGAATCAGGGGACGACGTCGTGTCCTTGTCAGCCGGGTCGCTGCCAACTGGTAGAAGCCACTGCTCCTGGCTTCCGGGGCTTTCTAAACACACAGACAAGAAAAATTTCAGATCACGTGGTAAAACGAGAAAGGAGGCATCAAGATCCCCAAACCTACAGAGACTAGTACAGAAAATCTATATATGTCCAACATTCACGAAATCTGCGTAACGGAGTGTAATGTCAGCCAGGCGAGGATTTTTAGGACCCCAAACCCGAGCATCACCAACAAACTACTCGGTGCCCAGTGAGTAAGATATAAGACTGCCAAAAAGGATTGACCCCAAAACATAGGTAACCGATTACAAATCCGAAACCAAATAGCCCTTGCCGCATAGCCAGGGCCTCCGGCCGCAGCATGCAAGCACATGTATACTCTTACTTCTAAAATGCGATCCATCATAACGCGGGCCCGAACGTGAAAAACCGGCTTTCCCCCAAAAAGCAAAGCATCCGATTTCCCAAGTAACAGGATAACAGCTTACCCTCTTCATGCCTTTGTCTTTTGGCATGTCTTTGTCCGTAGGCACCTCTTTAGTTTGGGGAACCAGTTGTTGGGCGGAAGGCGCGCCAGTCAGATTAGCCTGGAGCACAGACGAGTGCAGAGCGAGCCTACGATTGGCCAAATTGTGCTCCAGCTGAGCCATACCACGCACTACCTAAGGGAGGATTTAACAATGTGAGCGTGCCATGTGAAGTAAGACCAGGCATGGAACTTAGCCCCTGAGGAGCCAGCTTCCCCCAACACGATCCCAGGGGTCAGCATGTACAAAAACGCATAACGAATGAACCCTGGGAAGGAGCCTCCCGACGCCGACTGTCGCCAAGGGAAAATAACAGTACATTGCACAATTGACCACCCTTCCGCGCTGTGCACCATCCTCGTCCCGTCCGCAGTGCCTTCCGCGTACATTACCAATGTAATCCGCGGATGTCCCGCGGCGCGTTTGGTCCAAATTCGCATCTCCTACACGTCCAGTACGAGGAATGTACGCTCAGCATCGCGTATGATACGAATGCCATCGCGTACGGTACGTGCTTTTGCCGCGAAATTTGTTTTTTTGACGCATTCGGGCGGACACTTCATCATCATGGCCGCAGTCGGTGTTGGACGAAAGGCTCTGTATCTGGTTCAGCGCATTCCGTGGAGTGTCAGGGTGCGGGTCGAGCTGCAATTGAAGCCCTTCATCAATCCGCCAGAAGCTAGCCGGGGAGGGACTTAACTTCCTCCCCAGTACCAAGGCTATCAAAAACTTCGTGGTACGGTGGCGGATGACAGACTCAATTGTAGATCAGCCTCGAACTGGTCGCCCCTCTACACTTTCGGGACACCATCGCGACTGGTTGTCTCGTACAGTGGAGGCGGAACCAGATATGCCCCTTAAGCGCCTCAGAAACAATTTCTGGAAATTGTTCTTTGAAATAAGCCTGTCGACTATAAGAAAAGAGCTTTCCAAAATGAACTGGACGAGGACACGAAGAAGTAAGTAGGCCTACAGGCTAGCTATGCCTATGCCCACATAATGCCATCTCTAGGCCTACGGTCCTGGCTTAGGGGCCTACGGAGGAACTTCTGCAGTACGATAGTCGGCACTGTGCCCTAGTTTTACCGCATCTTAAATGCATTATTCATCATTCATGTTCTGTCAATTCATCAGACCTGCTCACAGGAAGAGGAGGATGGCTTTCTGTGTAAAGTGCATCGGTGAAAACGAGCAGTTTGAAGACTGCGTTTTCACCAACGAAACATCCTACTGGATGTGCGCCAATTACGGGCAAGCAATGTTCCACCGGAAGGGTGAGCGACAACTTGTTGGCAAAGTGAAACATCCACTAAAGGTAGGCCTACATGTAAGATAAATATGATATAAAGATAGCCCTAGGCCTAGCCTGGTCTCGCAGAACTTTGCCAACCTGCGCTGCCACTATGACGGAATCTCAATTTCTGCTGAACCCCTGCTGCCTTGCAGCATGCCGGCTATAGGCGATAGGCCTAGGCCGACCGCCAACGTCACATTGCAACTCCAAACTCAATATTTTATGATAAAACTTAACAATTATAACTCCCACCCCAACCCTCAGGGGCTTGCCTTCTCGGTACTTACAACCCCATGCTTGCTGTATACAATGCATCTTCTTTGTGCACACACGTGCATGACTGAACCAGATGTGCATCATAAATGATGGTAACATAATTCCTAAATCTCTTCCTTTTCGTTCAGGGTCACAACTATGATGGATAATACTAGGCCTAGGCCTACTGGTGCTGACCTCCGTGTGGTTCTTGGAGAGCCCGTATTGACGTACAAAGACGTGTTAGAGGTGTATCGTGAGCACAAACAAAAGCCACAAGCAGTTCTCATCGAGATTTTCAAGGCAAAATGGACTTTATTTAGAAGTTCAACTTGTGATGACAAAGTTCTTTACAATAAACTGAAGAAACTTTATGATATAAGTAAAACTGAAATTCGTAACAACAGTAAAAATCCAGACAAACTTGAAGAATGGATGAGTACACAATTCTCTCTTCCGGAGCAGGTTACAAACGAAGAGCGTAGATTGGCTTCTTGTGTGACGGAGAAGGAAAAGAAGCTTGCGATAGATCTCTCTGTGGCAAATGCTGAAAAGAAGAAAATGAAAAGGATTATTCTGAACTGGAAAATGATTATACAGAATTAGAAACTATGAGGAAGATGTTGTTCTAACCGAAAAGTATGAGACAGAAACTAAACGTTCAGCTGGGGAGCTCACAGAACTTAGGCCATGCATGCAAAGACTTTGAGATCAAAACAAAAATGTTAGATGACATTCAAAGTGAACTCAACAAATCACGTAAAAGCTGAGGGAGCGAAATCTCAGGAACGCGAACAAAAAGCTGAAGCGAAGAGACACAAGAGTTGAACATCTGGGGCCATATGCATAAAACTACTTAAGTATGAAAATCTCAAGGGATTCCCTCAAACCACCACTAAAGTGGAAATCTTAACTTAAGGGCGAGCCAACGTTTTCAATTTTTGAAACGTGGCCAGGCGTTGTAAATAAAAGATGTCAAAATACCATAAAAGTACAAGATATATGACGGAAACGAAGGCACCTGCGGGGTCTATAAGTCAAAAGGAATTGAATGAGATGTATATTGGAACGCACTAATTAGCTAATAAGTTGAAACAAACGACTAGTAATCGGTACACTTTCCCACGAAATGGTACATTTTGAGGATCAAACGACAAGTGGATCCTAAAGTTCGAGGTTTTTTTCTATTTAGTCCACCCATTTTGACAGCAATATTTTCAACAGGTATAGAGTACTCGGCATGTGAATTTTATGCGTGCATCCAGATTTTCCAAAACAGGGCGGCCATATTGGATTTGGATTTTACTTCCTGGTTGTCCTTTTTGTACTGAACGTGTATGGTGTACATGAAGAGCATGTAAGGACACCCTCGCCACCCCAGGTTCTATGGATTTGTGACATTGTTGCCACACCTTCAGTGTGTCATTTACATGTTTCCTCTCCAAGAAAATTGTACCTCTTTTTCGTGTTTGGTGAATTTCTTTGTTTACGATTATGTAATGTAATTAAGCTGTAATCATTGGGACTTTCCTCATTTTCCGTGTCTATAAAGCACAGTGATCACATTGGACTATAAAACAGTCAACTGGGGGTGTCTTTGTTGCTTTTCTCAGAGTGGCCTGGATTGAAGCAATATGAAAATTCACAATGATGGCTCGCCCTTAAGGGAGATGCAGAAAGCCACTTTGCAATGGTGAAATCCTCAAAATTACCCTTAACTCTAAGTGTGGTCACAGTTCCCTTAACTGACTACTTAACTTCACAGTTGTGGCAGGCACAGGTTGGAATATGCTATCCATGCTGTTTTTTAGGCATGCTAGCCAAATAGGCCGGGGAAATTATGTGCTAGGCTAGGGTGGGATAACATTGAACTGTGCCAAGTATTTTGATTTGACAGACCATGTATCCTCTTTCTGTCCTACCAATTTGGTAACCTCTTTTTTGTTTTCCACCGTTAATAGCCACTTTACACAGTTCCTAAAATACTAAAATGTGCATTACAGCATTGCCTGCAGTCATGTTCATGTACATGCAGCCTACATTTGAGAAACCTTCCTTAAGTACATTATAATACTCAAGAAATCTGGGAAACCCCTTGAATACTGAAATTTCATTGGCTGACACCACAATTCCTGGAAATACTTTAGTTAAAGGTTGCCCTTAGCTGAGAATGCCCTTAGTTTGTTTTATGCATACACCTTAAGTATGGCACTTGGTAAAGTGAAATCCTAGGGTAAGTTTTACACTTAACTTAAGGAAGTTTTATGCATATGGCCCCTGGGCCCGTATGCATAAAGGTGGATTAAGAGAGGTATAGCTTATTCCAGGTATAACTTCACGGTTGTACAACCATCGGTATGCATAACGGTGGTTTAAGCAAAACTGTGGTATAACGCTATTTATATAATATATATATATATCGGGTGGGCCAAAAAAACCCATCGAACTTCAAATCTTGATTTCTCAACAACTGTCCATTATAATTCAATGAAATTTGGTACCGTATCATTTATAGATGTTTTGTTGAACGGGTGAAATATTTGCGTTGATACCTTTGGTATTTGGACCGCATCACTCAATTTAAAAATCGTTGTAAAAAAAATGTGATTCCGGAATCCGGTAAAATACGGGTGGATGAAAAATTCCCAAACTTTAAATTTTCATTTCTCATAAAAGCTTTACTACAACTCAGTGAAATTTTGCCTAACACTCCTCCATGATATTGCCCCCAATATGTGAAAGTATTAAACCAATAACTTTAATATATACCCTGTGGCGCTCATTACTATAACGCCATATTGGAATCGAGCGTTTCGAAGTTTCACCATTGTCTCCTAAAATATGATGAATGATTACTATGGTTTTTACATTTGGCACCACAATCTTAATACCAAAGATAACGTGTTGAAACTTTCACATTTTAGAGGCATAACCACGGAACAGTATTGAGTTAATTTTCATTCGGTTATAATGAATAGTTATTGAGGAATAGAAATTTGAATTTCGGGACGGGATTTTTCATATCTTATTGGATTCCGGAAGCACACATTTTTACAATGATTTTTAAATTGAGTGATACGGTGCTAATACCAAAGGTATCAATGCAAAAATTTCACACGTGAAACAAAACATCTTTGCATTATACGGTACCAAATTTCATTGAATTATAATAGACAGTTGTTGAGAAATCAAGATTTGAAGTTCGATGCGTTTTTTTTGGCCCACCCGATATATGTTTATTCATTACGCCCAAAAATATAATACAAGGTATAAGTACCAGGGCTAAGCATAAGCATTATTAGCCCTGGGAAAATATTACAAACTAAACAGAAAGGACGGAATAAAGAAACCAAACGAATTACAATACAAAGAATAAGCATACACAAGATGGATAGATAGTAACTGGGAGACAAAACATAAGTATTGAGTACCGGAGGGGAAGTAGGGCCGACCGTTAGAGGTCAGCATGTGTAATTATGTCAATAAAAGCAGCAGTTATGTGGATGACATTCCTATTGACGGACAGGGGAAGTAAGCTGTGACCAAGAAGTAACATTTTGAGTTTGTCATCCACGTTCGCAATTTGGTAATAAAGATCATTGAATTATAACGCTATTCATTAAATAGGCGGTCGAATGCATAAAGATAGAATAGCTTATTCTGTGGTGTTAATATGCCAGATTTGCTGGTGTAATTTAAACCTACCAAGGGGTATGTTTAAGGAGTAGAGTAATGCAAAATGAAGCACTGTTCTCTCCAAATAATGACTGAAATAATTGCAACCATTGGCGTGGTTGTTCAAAACTACTATAAACCTAACGTGGCCATGATTTTGGATTACCGTATTGCTTGAAGGCGGTAACGCCAAGAAGACCAAACGCCATGATAGAGATAGCGGGACTTTCGAAAAACCGAGCCCTGATAAGGATCACCAACATGACATTCATTGTATTTTATGAAACCAGTCTGATTGTGAGAAAAGATTCCAATACCATGGAATAACATTAAACCGTGGAATAAGCTGTTTTCTCTCTCAGCCTCTTTGGGAGCACGTGTTGACTGTTTGGCAGGAATAACTCTATTGTGACTTAATTTGCATAAAGGGTCCAAATCATCTAATAATAGGTTTCCTGCAGGCTTTGCACACAAATACCGTGGAATAACACTACACTGTGGAATAAGCTTAAACTTAGTTTAGTTATACACAGAATTGTTAAACTTTGTTTTATGCATAACGGATTTTCTAAACAATATGAAATAGAAAGTAGGTTTCTATGGTCAAAGACATTGCTTCCTACCAGGATCGAACCCACGGACCCTCGAATAAGGCATCAATCGCCAGCACTAAGGGGCAGCACGCCTTAAACCACTAGGCCAAATCCCCATCTTCAATTTTTAAACCGGGGAGAGAAGAATAACAAATCTCAGAATAGGCTAAACCAGGGTACAGTTACCACCTTCTTTAAGCATACGGGCCCTGGCTAAAAAAATTGGGGAGCTTGAGAATGAGGTTGACCAATTAAAAGAGAAACCAACTGCCCAAGAAGCAAGTTATGAAAAAAGCAAATGCAGAAAAAGAAAAAAAAACACAAGGAAAAAGGAAAAAATGGAAAAAAAGAAGAAATCATGGGTGAGACCATACAGGTTTCGAACCCCCGACCTTGAGGTTGTTGTCCCACCACCCTTCGCACTGCGCTAATCAATTTACTGCTGGCATGTGGAGGGAATTTATTACCTGGTTTAGGACTATGCAGGTAATTCGACGTTTAAGCCAAACTTGACGTACTGTTTGGCAAACCAGGCTCGATAAATTGCCACTTTCTTCTGAAAATACTTGTAGGTGGCTCCTTTCCGGAAGGACCCCTTTACCACACGCCATTTTCTGCCCTGCCAGCTAGCTGCTCTGGGAGCGCTGCATAATTAATGAGCTAGACGTGCATCCAAGACTATCACGCTTACTGCATACACAGCAGTAGCTGTGCAGGTATAACGTAACGTTATGGTATTCTGTGGGAATTTCGTGAAGAAAGTTGCCGACATACCTCAATCGAAAGAGTGTCACGTCCTGAACAAGAAAATCTTTGCCGGCACTTTAGCATTTTCTTTTGATAGGAATACGGGCTGTTTCCATGGCAACCAACCATGCAAATCGCATTTTTTGTTAAATGCTGATTTTTGAGCCCTTGGCAATGATATTTTGTTCGCTCAAGTGACTATTTATATTTAACAGCATCCCGGCTAAAATCCTATATCATCGTCAAGTTCATCCGGGGTCAAGGTGATTCCAAAAGGTTAAGGTCAAACGGAAATTTTGACGTTTTCGCCTGAAATTTCTGGACTCTAAGTTCAAATCTCGTGTGTATGAACATACTGAGACATAACAAATACTTCATGATTTAGAAAATGTCTGCTGATAATTCCTTTTCTTTTGATGTATAATACATGAACCTACGCCTTGGGTGTTTTGAGGAACTAAAGGAGAAATACACCATGGTGCATAAAATAGTAGGACAATGACTTTATCATTGGACCCAAGAACTGAGCTTTGTACAGGAGAATGGGACCCGATGTACAGCTAACTTTTGAACGGTTGGATTTACACCCCATAAATGTATTACCAACAGATAGAAACATGCTGCCTCGTAATCATATAAGCATGTTTTATAAGGTCACTTGCACGACCTAACGTAAACGAAACTTATAACGTATAATCCGTCTTACCGATAGGTGGCCCCACTGTTACCATTGTCTGACATTTTGTATTAAGTCCGCCCCTTTCCTTTGTCACCGTGAAAACTATAGCACCACGCGGTAGTTGGTGGTTGCTCGGTTGGGTTGTTGAATAGGCCTTCAACGGCACAGTCTGTGGAACGGGGAATGAGGCACGGTCTTGTCGTTTTCACTAGAGAGTACACAAGTTGGCACAGTGTTTTTGGAGACTGAAGACTGGAATGACATGGAAAGATTGGAATCTGAATTTCCCAAAAAATTGATGAAAAATATTGATCGTGTACAGCGGGCATTAGTGTTTTTCAGAAACTAATAAATGTATTATTATTATTATTATTAAAACATATGGCCAAAGGTACGTGGCTGACCTCTTGTCACTAAACTAAATGCTGCACAACCCTCGGCAGCCAGTGTCATGGGTGACTGGCTTTAGCTCACACCGTAAAAGAGCTACTGATTACGCCAACCCTACGGATAATCTAGTGTTGTGCAACACCGCTATCATTTGGTAAATGTGATCAGGTGTGACAGGAATCAACGCCTAGAATGCAAGTCCGCCAAACAATAGGCCGCTATTGTGAGGTTATATTCGAATCGTCGTGGTCTCTATAGCCATATATCCTAATCCCTTGCTGAACAATAAACCGGACGTTGATTCCAAGGGGACATTGTTTCCTGTCACACCTGGTTACATTCTTGAGTTACCTTTGGCCAGAACGATATGAAAAACACAATGGATCGGTGGAGGGCGGGTAGGGGGATACAAGCTGGGCAGGGGTGGTACACTAGCAAAAAAGGCTCCACGAGGGTTCGTTGGCCTGTCATGGAACCCTCTGCTACTAAAAAGGTTCTACCTGGAACCCTGAGGAACTTTAATGTATTTTGATAAACCATGTAGAGAAATTAGAGAGTGTACCTGATTTACCCTGCTCAGTTAATTAAAATTGCCAAACCAACCAACCAAATCATTTATGCATTGAACACGAAAAAGAAACCGACTACCAAAATAAAGGGTTGAGAGCTCGACCTTACAGATGGGTTCTTTGTATTTCTCTACGACGTTCGATGCCTAAGTGCATTATTTTATTAGATATTACATCAGCTGGAGCAGGGTCTATCCGTTGTATTCTCACGCATTCACAGATTTCTTGATGTGGATTTCAGCACCCTGGGGTTCTTTAAGGTTGTAGATAGAACCGACCGTGCCTCATTCCCAGTAGACTGTGGCTTTGATAGGCCTACTCAATATTTTAATTTGCATAAAAACGTCATTTCTTATTACATAACTACTGAAAACTATAAAGAACATGCCTGTCTGCTTCTGAGGCACCATGTTTCCATGTAGGTTTTTGCCGAGCTCAAAACAGGACTGAAGAATGCCTACCTTTTCCATCTTGGTTTATTTGTGCTGGCCAGTGCTGAAATGGGGAAAAACATTGTATGAGCAATTTTTTGTATAGCTTTGTCATTTTAGCTTTTCCGGCATTCGATTATGTTATCTTTTGAAAACGTGTAAACATGTATCTCTATTATTTCCTGTGTCTGCTTGTGTAACAATGTATAACGGCATTTTTGTGTCTACCAACCTTACAAAGATTTGCAGTTTTCTAACATGCGGCATGGAAAGCAACAGGCTGCCAACCATCCCAATGGTAGGCCTACATTTTAGGGCTGAGTGGGACAGGGAAAAAGATAAAATGCATTCCCGCCATTTCATGTTAATGAAAAACCGTTAAATATGTGAAACATTTATCTGCAATATTTCCTGTATCTACAATCATGTATAATGGGATGTATAATGGCATTATTGTGTCTACCTTATTTCAACGATTTGCTGTCTGTAGTTTTCTAACCATGCGGCATGGAAAGCATCCGTCAGTCAGTTGCTGAAATAGGAAGAAATAATTCTGTGAAGAAATACTGTACAGCGTGATCATCGTCCTTTCCGTTGTCGAATCTGCATGTTGCAATACATACATATATGTTATCTTTCAATACGAAAAAAAAACATTTATCGTGTATTATTTCCTGTATCGACATGTAGGCCTAATGGCATTTGGTGATCTGCAGTTTTCTAACATACTGCTCGGAAAGCAACAGCCTGCCAACTGTCCGAATGGTAGGCCTAATTGGATACTGTGCATTGATTTATATCCGTAAACTTGTTCAATGTAAGGACACCTGTATTTTATGCAAGATATTTAAGACATGTATTTTACAGGCCCGTCGGAACAGGGGGGCTGGGGGGGCTTTAGCCCCCCCCCCCCCACACACACACACATTTCAGCCCAACCACTGAGGCGCTCCACCATCTGGCGCATAACAACCGCGATATCCGCATAACGCGCGTTCAGCGAGACAGCTGTTTCAGTGATTTGAACAAATCCCACCTGAGAGACCAACTTGTCACTCTCTCCTCCAGCTTCCCGGCAACTCCGCGCACTGTGTCGTCAGTGGAAAATTCGCCATTGACTTTGGCAAAGGTCTCGTTCGTCACAAGCGGATTATGTTGGAGGAAGTCGTAAAAGTTGTTGAACTTATTTTGGTGATGCCGGCAACAAACGCTACCAGTGAACACTTTTTCAGTGTTTGTTTTGCGTCAATTTGCCCTTTATCATTGCCGATGCTCTGTCCGACGCTTTTGCCCATTGTGACGGATCGACAGCGCTTACACTGATAAAAATCATCTGCATTAACCGGGGCATTAACCCATGTCGCAATCCTTACTTTCCGTAAAGTAAAAGTGAGGTTGCGTAAACATCTATACCTATGTCTAACCAGGCTTAAATTCCACAAAATTCATGCTCCGAGAAGGCCTCGGAAATTCCAGGAAATTGCGTCTNTGCACGGCATGACAGCATGATGAAAACCGAGGAAAAAATGCCGATTTGCTTTACAAGGCCTACAGCGTTTTCCGGAAGGAAAGCGTTACCCTTACACAACGCCAATTGCCGAAAAGGTCGTAATGAACAGAAGCTCATGATTAGGCCTTTCCACTTGATCTCGTCATGGAAGTATTATACAGAAGGAATCACAACAGGAGGTACTTCAAAGCTGCCATCAGCCGTTCCGACTAATTACCCCGACCCGCTGACGCCGGTGTTTATCCCTAGAACAATACCGCGTCATGGGCGATTGCCTCGCAGTCACGTGATGAGCCTTCCGGAAATTCCCCAACGGCTCCGAAGCTGCGTAATTAGCATACGGTTTCCAGCAAATCGCTTAGCAACCCAACACAGTTTAAACAAGATGGCGGCGCTGGACAGCGATGCATTTCTGATGTCGGACGAATTGGAGAGAATCTTTGCGGAAGATGACGATATTTTTGAACTCGAAAATACTCCTGATGATGAAGATGTATACTGCGTCTGTAAAGGGAGTGAAAATATGGAGATGATCATGTGTGAGGACCCCAAATGCGATATAGGCTGGTATCATTGCGAGTGTGTGGGGCTTTCCTCCGATAATATACCGTCCAGTAAATGGAAATGTGACACTTGCACATCAAGGAAGAAAGCCCCAAGGCCAAGTGCCAAAGCTTGCAAACGGAAACTCTACAAGGAAAACCAGTCAGGTATGATTTTGGCATAGATGTTCATTTTTACCATGGTTAGGCATCAAATCTTTCGCTCAGCAGCATTCCCATGGCCATGATGAATCACAAATCAGCATGACCAGTATCATATCATGATATGGAAGTAGGCCTATTTTCCATCATGGATTGTATCATCAGTCATCAGGCTTAGGCCATTCTTTCTCCTTCAGGCGAGACAAGTGACACTGACAACAGATGCGTCCAAAAAGAGCATGAAGAGAAGGGAACAAACCATGCCCTTCAAGAGGAGACTAAAGAAGATGACACCAAAAAGAAGCGGCAGAAGCAAAAGGTTAAAGGCAAAGGTATTATTTTATTTACTAGAAATATTTAACAAAATATAACACAGCTCAAGAGCACCCTATACAGTTTTCCACCCAATAATATAATCAGATATGATTTTCAAATAATCGTGGACATGTACCTATGACATTTTTAATTCTTTTTTTTCAGTTTCTGAATACCAACTATAAGATGTGGAGAGGGATGCCGAAAGCATTTTTATGGAGGTCCTGACAACAGCCATGGTGAAGATTCCACAACTTGTCCTCTCATTCCCAAGCCTGATTCCACCAGCAGCTAAACAAGCAACTAAAGAAGAAGTTGTGCGACTATGGAGAACTGTAGGGATGGGAGAAAATGCTTCATTTCGAGGACAGGGATTTCATTCGCAAACTGCCAAATTTCACAGATTTCGACATTCAGAAGATAGCCTACTGACATCCTGTTGGATACTTTTTTAACGAAATGGCCGTTCACATCGATAGGAAACAAATGGTTTTCCTTAGACAGTTCATCTACCAGGGTCTATTCCACCAAATTATACAGATGACAAACAATGGTTTTACTTCGGTAATCATGAAGACAGAACCACCACAAAAACTGACCCCTGTGGAGGAACAGGTTTTACGTTATGCATCTGGCTATGTCTGTACCAAGTTGCACAGACACTTCAGTCGTCTCGCGGAGAAAAACAAGTCTGCCGCAGTTGGTGCAAAGACTGTTGGTGCATGGAATGCAACTGGGAGAAATGAAACATCGACAAACGTTCTAACATACACAAGAAAAATGTTAGAAGTAAAGGACCGAGGTGGACTGTTTCATATTCATGATGACTTGTACATACTGTTTCGGAGGATGGAACTTGTAGCTGCTCCGATACTGTGTGCATCAAACCTCAGTGACCTCCAGAGATCAATGTTGGCAAGAAACTCGTAAAAGCCATTGCAGAGAATTCACTTGTGCAGCTTGGATTCGAGACACTAACAAAAACTGTGAATGATGAAAAACTGAAGGAAGTATTATTTGACAAGTTGGTATCGAACTGGTCAAATCTTCGCTGCAGAGCATTTGTAACAGCCTACACATACAGTCTGCGAAAGAAGGATGCTATGTGTACAACCAAAGCAGAGAAGCCACTTCGTAAGAAATTAAAGAACTGAACACTTGTCATTTAAAGTCCAATATGTCCTTGTGTCATTTAAAGTCCAATATGTCCTTGTCCTGAATAAATTTAGTCCACAACTATCTGATCCTTGGTCGTTTAGGAACTGGGGTGTCATCAAGCTCCATAGTTCCATCCCGATTGCGACAATTCGCACGTGTTGATGCTAGTACAGCTGGTGACCTGGCTGACTGGATGAGCACTGAATTCGTACTGAACTGCTGTACAGATGGATTGTCACATTTCCCTCCAATTCCACGCTGTTTAGAGAAGTACTCTTCCAAGGGATCTTGTGACAGTTTTTCCGACAGGAAAAACTCGACACCAGGCAATGACAGAAGTTCCTTTCCTAGGTCTACAAATGACTTGACTGAAATGAAAATGGCATACATGTACATTCTGCTCTCTGTAAAGTATATGGAAGTATTGCAATATTTCCATGATGTGTTTTACAATATTTTTACTAATAAAATGAGATTAAACTCTCTTGTAATGATTCATGTTGTTGTCATATTTTATTATTACCTGTAATTCTGACATTCCTTCAAGCGTCTCCTTACTGAGGCAAAGCCTGTTCTTCTCGTCCTTTGTGAGATTGGGTGTTCGCTGTGCCTGTGCTTCCCAATCGTCGATGAAGTCACTAAGAAAATCTTCTTCTAGCCACTGAAAAGGAATTGAAAAAGAAAATTTTATTAGATGTACATTGTCCGTACATTGATAGACGACATTTGGCTGTTCAGATAGATGGATGGGGTGCAAAACTGGCTTGACACGTACCTTGAACCTCCAGTCATCGGGAGACGTGTATGGTTCACATGCTGGTTTGCGTTTTCTTCGCCCTGCTGTTCGATTGGACACATTTAAACAATCAAAAAAGGTGTCCGTCATTCGTATGAACTTCCGCACTGATGTGGTGGTGTGAGGATTGTCAATCTCGAAGCCATCCGCCACACTTGCACTTAGTACCTGAATTGCCATGAGAGTGTCGCATATAATGTATGCATTACTATTAGTGATTTACATACTTCCATTCTCTATGTGGAACTTCCTGCGATAATTACCTGTGTTGCTAGCTTTACTTTCGAAGTGATGGTGTCAGGTGTAGGTAGTCATAACTGATTTTATTCACCACTTGAAACCGCCCACCTTGCTCTACAAGATCAACAAGTTGTGTCCATTTAATCGGCTGGTCATTATACTGGAAGAAAAAAAACAGAACATGATGTACATTGTATAATATTAATCAGGAACATGAGGTTGATGATACAAATGAAGCGCCTTGGTCCATGAAAGAAGGCAGTATTATGGACAATAAACTCACCATCAAATTCCTGGTCTTGTTGTGATAACCACTGTTTTCCCAATTGTTTCTTGTTGTCTTCATTAGATGTGGGGGGTCACATATGAAGTAGATCTTCCTCATCTTATCGGGGTCGTATGGATTTGGAGCCCAGTACTGCACCTCATCTGCATCGTCTCCCTTGTGAATTCTGTAGAACCTCCTATTGGGTGACTCTCCATCCGACACAAATGCACGGACATAAAACCCTGCCATTTCCAGATAACCAACACCTTCCCATACAACATGATGGAGTTGGTGACTAGTGAAACCCACACACGGGAAGAACGCAAACGCTTCTTCTAGGTTGCTAAATAAGCCACGCACCATTAGAGTTAGAACGTGGGTTGCAACAGCTGGCTCGGCAGTGTCCTCGTTACACAGCTTGGATAATTGCACAAGTTCACTATTGACATCACCCAAGTCGCAAAATCCGACCAACTCTCCAGTGGCAGGGGAATATACAAGACCACTTTTGATTTTCATTTCATCGAAGGCCAAGCACACATTCTTCTTGAAGTCCGGAGTATCGACTTTTATGTAGTCCTGGAATATTCTCCTCAGAACCTCCGTACTGAAACCACTCCGACCTTTTGTAAAATGTGTGTAGTCCCTTAACGTGTTCTCCTGGAGCAACCTCAAGAATTTGCTCCTTCCAATCATGCGGTAGGCAGCCGGAGATTTCGCATGCAGAGCAATGCACCATCGAATCAACGCTGGGTGCATCCTCTAAGCTGGTTTCTTCGCAGCATCCATCTATTGTTGCCAGAGTAAATGCATGGGTGATCCAGACTCAAAATTCTCCATGATGCTTGCACTGTTGTCTTCCATTACCTGTAGAATGCCACTGTTTATTTTACTCGTTAATTCCACATCTCCCTTTTCGATTACACTTTTGATCTTCTCCTGCAATGTCCTTGTTTGAGTCTTCAACGCCTTTCTTTCTCGAGTTGACATGGCAAGTTTTTGTTTTAATTTTTCGTTTGAAAGAAAGTCATTCCTGGCATGGCTGGATAAAATATTGATATCATCTGTTTTTGGAGTAGTTAGTGTCCTCGCACGTTTGGCACAGAGATTTACGCGATACTGCATGCATGTTTCGCAACGATCAGATGCGGAGAGCAGTTGGCAGTTCACATGTCGCACAACCAAGGTGCGGACATTGCACTTCATATCTTCCAATGCTTCCACACTGCCACTCCCAGATAAAAACACTGCTCTGCCATGGGGAGCAAGTGTCTTACACAAATCCTGGAATCCAGTGATACCAGAGCATGGCATCTGTCCAAAGAATTCCTTCAATATTTTGTCGATGTTTGACGTTGACAGAATCGCAGGCATTTCATCTTCAATGAAGGGATGTCCAAGAACAGTTGCCTCCCATTTACGGTCATCCTTTATTTTCATCATCTTCAGCGGAAAACCATCATCGTCCATCACCATCAAAAGTAACCCAGTCTCTTGTTGAATAACAAGACATCCATAATTTTTTACGGTTTCTTTCGCAACTGTCCAGAATTCTGGATCACCATTTGAAACTTCCATGGATGGAATGTCGAAGTTTGCCAGTTGAATGTTCACTGTCTTTTTTTCATAACGTTCCTTCGTCCACCATCTACACGGTTTACAAATAAATGGTGGATGTACTGTTGGAATGTCATCAGCAACCTTTAAGTTGAAAGCGAGCTCAAGACATCGAGTGTACTTTTCCTTCGGGCATGGGTTGCGATTTAACCTGCGAATGTTCGTGTCGCCGCAAAGCCTGCATTGATCAGTACTATCCATCGCTCCGGTCCAGGCAGGAGGGATAGGGGCTAGGCCAGGCAGAGTGGGCAATGTCTAAAACGAAATAACACATTCTTGTTTTAGGAAAGTCGGCAAAATATCAATTTCAAAATATCTTTTTTTATCAAAAAATGAAGCCATTTTGATATTTTGATAAAGCAGACAGCAGAGAATGGGCCTGATGAGCCTAGTAATTAATGGAAATGGACATATAGGCCCTTATTAACAACAAAATACACACGAAACTACCCATTTAATTGGAATTCCTGTCAGATGGACCGCACGCCGTGCACAGAATTTGATGATTTTCAAACCCAAAGTTCACCAACTGCGCATCACTGCTCATGCATGCGACCAAGTGCATTGTGTGTTGCACACTCAAACCTAATAAACAGTCCATATTTTATGAACTTTGACTCACTTTAAACATATCAAAACGCAATTTGAAAGTTGACACATAACTTACCCAAGTGTCCCCGTATTTTCCGTTTAACTCGGCCGATTTCGATGCTTTTTTTACCAAAATTTAGAGGAAAAAATCCGTTGTTCGACTAAACCGCCGCCATGACACTAACGCTTCCAGGAAGCAGTGAAAAACGCAAGAACACGCTTGGGACTACAGCCATTGTATTATAGATGGCGCTGCAAACAATGGTGTTGTCGGAACTGCTGATGGGCATCAAAGGGGTGAGCGAGGGGGGATTATTCACACCTTGGACAAAGGCGAAACAATGGAAGTAATTAGAGGTTATAGTGTGTTGTGATTCCTTCTGTATAATACTTCCATGATCTCGTCTAAAAACAAAGACTGCTTATTGACTTACCTTTATTTCTCCGATAACGTAATCCCCCGGCGTAATCCGCAATTTCGGCCAAGTTGAACTGACCGTGGGACATCCTTCTCATGAGTAGGATACCCCACGGCCAACTGAAGAATTTGCGTGGAGAAGATAGTATATTATGCAGCCGCGTCAAGTCGAACATACAGTATCACCAAAAATTATTTGGACGCTTTGAAAAAAGTGAATAACTCCAAAGAAAAGAGGAACAACGAGGCAATCTTTGGGGAAGATTTACCCCTTCCAACACCTCACAATGTGTAAACATGTATTTCTGATTCCTAATCACTATTATGTAATATGGTGCAATAATAGCACTTTTGTCGCCCAAAAATTATTTGGACACTTCCAATGTCGGTCAGATTACATGTCTAATTCATGTTTTGGTGATCAAAAATGAAATGGATCATATCCTAGTGACCAACAGATTATGGTAACATGGTTGAGTGCACCCCATTTTATGTAATAAGGGTTGGGTCCTTGTCACAGTCCATACTTTACTCTGAAGGGCTAGAGTCAAGTAGCTGCAACTGCTGTGGTGAGACAAAATGGTGAAAACAACTGAAATATGCCGCCAATTGAGAGAAAAAGTGATAGCATTCCATAATGAGGGACTTTCGGTGAGGAAAATAGCTTCTAGACTGGATTTAGCGAAAAGTACGGTACACTACATCGTTGACAAGTTCAAGAAAAAGGGCATGGTCAGCAATGCCGTTGGTCGTGGAAGGAAGAAAAAGACGGATGATCGCGGGGATAGATATATAAAGCAGTTGGCAATGAAAAATCGTCAACTTCCAGCCAGGAAAATAGCTGCGCAGGTTGAAAATGCAACTGGAATACACTTATGCCCACAGACAGTTCGTAACCGCTTGAACGACGAAGGGCTACATGGACGCATTCCACGGAAAAAGCCTTTCATTAGTGACAAAAACAAAAAGAAACGTCTCCAATTTGCCAAGAGGCATGTAGACAAGCCAAAAGCTTTCTGGGAATCAGTTCTTTGGTCGGACGAAAGTAAATTCAACATGTTTGGATATGATGGCCGAGCACGTGTATGGCGGAATACGAAAGAGGCATTCAGTCCACAGTGCCTACTGCCAACTGTGAAGCACGGAGGGGGAAATGTAATGGTATGGGGGTGTATGTCTGCCAATGGAGTTGGTGAGCTTCACTTCATCGATGGAATAATGGATTCCGCTGGCTATGAGGAGATTCTTGCCACAAAGATGCTCCCATCTGCTTCTAAACTTATGGGGCGCCGGTTTATATTCCAACATGATAACGATCCGAAACACACCTCGAAGAGAGTACGTGCATTTTTGGATAAGAAACGTGTAAATGTGCTAGAGTGGCCACCCCAATCGCCAGATCTCAACCCTATTGAACATATGTGGGACGAAATTGAGCGCAAACGACCTGAGGAAACACCCAAGAACAAGGAAGACCTTCGAATGCAGATAAAACGCACCTGGGACAGCGTGAGTGAGGAGGTTTGCAAGAAATTGGTAGAAAGTATCCCAAGAAGGCTTCAGGAGGTCATTAAGGCTAAAGGCGGTCCAACAAGGTACTAGAGACTGATGGCATATGAAGTGTCCAAATAATTTTTGGGCCGGGAAAGACGAAATATTATACTATGTTACGTTATTGTGATGAGAACCAAGAAACATTGGTTGGCATACTGTAGGGTGTTGAGATGGTGTAAGGTTCCACCAAATAAATTTGAGTTTTTCCTTTTATCTTCGGAGTTGTTCACTTTTTTCAAAGCGTCCAAATATTTTTTGGTGATACTGTACATGTACCAAGAATGATATCAACTATAATGAGCCAATTAATTTTCCATAAATCTTCTCCCACCAGCCATTGTGTACAGTGCATGCAAAACCTGTCGGCTGGGATATAGAGTAAAGTGTAAGGAATGAGTGCCTGCCTATCACGACCTACATCTATAGCGATATTTTCAATTTCATAAGGTCGCAATAGGAAAAAATTCATCAGCAACGGAGTTGACTTTATTCAGCGAATACCCCAAAAGCCTGCCTACATTTTTCTACTGCTCCGTGTAGTATGTACGGTGACCTTATAGAATTGAGACAGGCGGTACTGTACGTCTGATGGAGTATGGGCAGCTTCAAAGGCTTATGCATAAAGGAAAAGTCCCCTTGCCCCTGTAACACGCGGGAAATGATGATAAAGGAGTCCGGATGCTGGCGGATTGATGCAGCCGACAAGAGTTTACCGAAATACCATGGTTTCATCGCCATAGAGATTCGCTCCCGACCGTGGATGCCACGACACAGAGGCAAAGTTTCCCGAATGGGAGTTCTTTCAACTCCAGGTTTTCGGAAGCGCGCCACGGCGACTCCATCGCTGCGTTTGGTGTGGCGCGCTACCGAAAACCTGGAGTTGAAAGAACATGCCAATCCTGGAAATGCTGATGAAGGTGTCCGGATGCTGGTGCATCGATACTGACAAGACCGAGGACACCCCCAGACACAGAGGCAAAGACTCCCCAAAAGGAGTTCTTTCAACTCCAACTTTTAGGTAGCGCCACAGCGACTCTACCGCAGCGTTTGGTGTGGCACGCTACCTAAAAGTTGGAGTTGAAAGAACACTTTTATCTACTACTTACATGTATTTAAACCATTGTTCAACGAAGTCGTTTCCAGGGATGGAGGTGATATGCTATATGTTGGATGACAAGATTAAGAAGATAACACGCAGTACAAAGAAACGGTCGCACTAACTTGCGTCCAGCAGCGACCAATTGCGTCCCTGTGGGATCACCAGTGCGAGCCACGTCTCAAAACTGTGATAAAACACATTTATTCCCCAGCGCAGTTAATCCTACAAACCACGAGGAATCCACCTGCTAAAAACAACGAGCCGTATTCAAAAAGGGTGATCATCGCGCGATTGAGGGTGTTTAGCCTAATCCGCGTACAAATTCTGCATTACACAGGTTAATAAAGGCCTAGAAAACTATTGTCTGATGTCTGTATTTTGCTTCACCATAGGCGTTTAAGCGTAGGATAATCACACGCGTCTAACTATCCTGCGTCTAAGTCCAAGAGTACAAAGGAAATATTGAACGATCAGGCAGGCTTGTCTAGAATTTGAACACCACTTTCTTTTGACCTCCCACACTAAGACACAGGAAAGATAGACGCGTGTGATCACCATGTGGGTAAATGCCAGAGATCAGGCAGCATACAGAAGGCAGAACAATAGTTTTCTAGGCCTTTAACCTGTGTAATGCAGAATTTGTACGCTGATTAGGCTAAACACCCTTTTTGAATACGGCCCAACATGTTGGCAATAATGAGGAACCTAACACACTACCTCAATAGGTGTCACTAGTGGTTAAATCTATTGAATTGAAAGGAACATTCAGGTCATGATCAATTTCCAACACAAAGGGCGTCCATTGTATAGGACCTGATTACTGTGTGCTACCCTCTATCATAGTTATGGTCCCCATATACCAGTGCAAATATAATTTCTGCAGAACACTTGGCATGGCTGGATCGCACTAATGTTCGTCTCCCGAATCAAGTTTAGATACCCCAAATAGTTTGAAAACAGCGCTATCCGAAGGTTCTGTCATGACTGTCCCCCCTAACGCATTACGATTTCTCTTTCTTGACCCTACCTGCCAGAATCGGGCAGCGACACCGGATTCGTAACTATCCTATGATATCACGCTCTCTTCTGTCTATTCAGGGAATGACTGCGTGGTCCACAGTGAAAATGATCTGAATATACCCACGATGATATAAACAAAGGCAGGGCTGTATTCAAAAAGGGTGATCATAGCGAGATTAAGACTTAGACGTGTGTAACTTCACTAAATGCACACACTTCCACCATGCATTTGACGAAGTTACACGCGTCTAAGTCTTAAACACCCCTTTTTAGCTCACCGGGGTGGAGGAACGTGATAGCCTAGTGATTATTACGTCCGCTTAGTAAGCGGGTTCAAATCCAGCCCGGGCCATGTGGGATTTCATTCCCGGCTTTTCACGTCCGTCGCATGGGACAGGAAGCCGTGGTGCCTTGTACTTTTCAGCATCATCGATCTCCACTACCTGGATGATATTTGTCGAATTTCCGACATACCTCCAAGACGTAAAAAATACGCCGCAATAATTTAAATGAAAAATTGCGCCAAATCAAAGTATATCATGCAAGATTTATAAAATATCATCCTGGGTGCATTTCGTCATTTTCACAAATTTTCTCTTTGCATGGCAAGTTTGACGCCTTGGGACATTTCCGGCAAACAGCCGTACAGTGGGATTATTGCTGGGAAGGGCTGGAAAATTAATGCTATTATAACGACTATAATTCGGGAATGGGGAGATAGGGTGTCTACAAAACTAAGACCTAAGACCTACAAAAGTAAGACCCCATTGTATAAAAGTAAGACCTGTTATAAAAGTAAGACCCCCACTGTACAAAAGTAAGACCCTGTTATAAAAGTAAGACCCCCACAGTACAAAAGTAAGACCCTGTTATAAAAGTAAGACCCCCACAGTAAAAAAACTAAGACCCTGTTATAAAAGTAAGACCCCCACACTACAAAACTAAGACCCTGTTATAAAAGTAAGACCCCACAGTACAGAACTAAGACCCAGGCGGCATCACTGCAAATGACCTTGACCTTTAACACCGGAAGTGACCTTGACCTGAAATGAAGGCAATAGAGGGCGTCATGAACTCAATAGGGGAAGTATCTCGCTTATCTTAGTTCCAAATTCCTCCGCTAGGGGTGCAAAGTCGCGGATGATCACTCGGGAGTACTCGGCAATGTTCGGAATCACTCGGGAATCTTCGGCAATCTTTGGTTTTTCTCGAATATCTCCGTTGTTTATTAACATATTACAATGAAACCAAGACGACCTTGACCCTTGACCTCTCACCTTCCTCGCTGACTACTCAGACACAAAAAAAACCTACAGGAAGGAGTTAAGAAGGGTCAGTCATGCCTGTCAGTTTTGTACTGTGGGGGTCTTACTTTTATAACAGGGTCTTAGTTTTGTACTGTGGGG
>NMRB01000218.1:134787-163383 GCA_002633025.1 Notospermus geniculatus
CGGATTCAAGCTTTGAATCCGGAAAATTAGGCCTTGAAATCGCGAATCGCTCGCTGTCATTCTGTAGCATTCGCCATGTTGTTTTCTGTTACCTCGTTCCCAGTTGATACGCAAGTAGATTGTCCTACTGAAGAGTTTAGTTGGTAGCATGCCAAAACCTGAAGGCGAGGTTAACGGGCAAATCTCAGGAGGGCTCTGATTGGTACATTGATTTCCCGATGTGGGTCAAATACAGAAATTCATGCGAAAGCTTCCAGGGGTAGTGGCGTAGTCTTTATGACGTAGCCAATACACGTGGAGTTCCAGGATGGGACTTAGGAGCTGTCGGTATCGGTGGTTTTCCCGCCAGTACATGTGTAGACAAGACAAGAGGTAATTCTGAACGCTGTAATGCGTGATTTATCATGTTTATCGCAGCCCTGTGCAGTTCATGTTGACGCTGGGAGGTATGTCGGAAATGAGACAATTATCATCCAGGCGGTGGAGATCGATGATGCTGAAAGGAGCCGTCCATCGTCCATCATCCACCGTCCATCGTCCAGGTTTTTCGAATACCCATTGTACTTTGTGTCTTTGCAAGGACAAGTAAAACACCCCCATCCAAGTGAGGCACATGAGTAGCTTGTGATGGCCTCCTCCGTACTTACCAGGGCCAATAATGCTATAGCGTCGGCCCTGACGGAAAAATGAAATACAAATACAATACCGGGGTGAGGTATTACGATGGTGCGGTCTCCGTCGTCCGTCGTCGTCGTTGTCCGTTAGCAGGGCACGTTTTGTAACTCCTGGAGCTATTCATCCGAAACTTGGTACATATATACCCTAGGTCCGATGACCTACGACACCAAGTTTCGGTCCGATTCTCTTAGCTTGGCCACCAGGTGGCGGAAACCAAAAACACGAAAAGTGCAATAACTCCTGAACTAATGACTGGATCACCTCCAAATTTTTATCATAGGTATATATAAGGAGGGTACATTACACATATTGCGGGTTTTTGATTTGACCTACTTTTCAAGGTCACAGAGGTCAAAGTTCAAAATTTTGCAACAGACTTGTTGCTTACCCAACCTTGGGGCCAGGTTTATGAATCATAATGTTTCACACTGTGGGATAGGAGCCTGGAAACCTGGACTGAGGTTTGTCCTAAACAGGGCAGTCTTTTAAAAATCTTTGTGTGAAATATCTTCACAAATTTCAGCCTGGGCACATTGCATCACATAGCACTGCTGAGCAGGTGTTCATTTTAGAACTTTTCATAGAAGTTTTGTATAACTGCAGGTTTTAAAACATGCTGTGCATCAATGTGTTTGTTATTACCCTCCGGGAAAAAAAATTGCGAATTTTTGGAAGTTGACTTCCCATTCATTATCATCCGTTGTGTTGACTTTTGTGCGTCTTCTCTCTTTGTGCAAGAATAATGTTATATAATAGTATTGACCACATGGACTTGCCATTGTTTGAAATGCACTGGAATATATGAATATGACAAAAAGGAAAAAAATAAACTCTGTTCTTATGTTCGTTGCCGCCATTTTGTCAAGTGGTGCAGTCGATTTTAACCCTCAAATCGCCGTGGGTAGGACTCGACTCTGTAAATAGGTCAAATATGACGTCACGCGAGTAGCTACCCTCCGGTTCCCTTGAGTTCGATTGCCGGTCGGACCGTATCGACCCTCGTGTTCCAATCTAACTCGGTCCATGTGGCTTCTACGTGTTATTTTAGAAATATTCACCATGCTAAGGAATAGGGGCGCTATTCGGAGTAGTAGCCATATGGCCACAAATCAATTAAAGGGTTAAAATCTGATAACACGTATGCTGGAGACCTAGCCACCTTAACATAAAGGCCTTCCTTCCGATCGATACTTTGCTCTTTGAAATCGTTTTTCCTGTAATAATCCATATAAACGATGATTCATTTCTCAGCTCATTCATTCGAACTTGTGAAGACCTGTGCCCGTATTCACGAAACCGTGCTAGGTTTGGTTGCTTACTAAATTGCCCAGTTTGTACAGGCCAATGTACACCACTAGCAACCAACTAAGCTAGCAAGTTTCATGAACATGGGCCCAGGTGCAGCAGCATCCGTTGTGAACTTTACTTCGTGAATGAATTCGGCATCAAACACTTTCCTCAATAGGAGTCACTGTGTTGCCGAATTTAAGGTCCTTTGAGGGTCATACAAGTGTCGCTGAAATTGGTGGTGCCATTTTGCCATGGAGCTTCGCGTATTGCACAACAGAATGTGTGGTTGTGTTTTCGTCCATTATCCTGGATGAAATAATTTGCCGCATTATGAAGATTATGTGTTGATGTCATACTTTTGCACCAAAATGTTGGATATTTGGAAATATCATAATAATGTAATAGCTCATCAGAAAAAAACACCAAAAATCATTTTTATTATGTAATTTTTTGTAACTGTTGTTGCAGTTTTGATAGAGTGGAACTTTCGAAGGATTTGGTGCTTTGTTTCATCAAAATGTGTTGAGTGGTTGCTGAGATATTTGAGATGACATGTATCAAAATTTTGATAATTAGAGATTTTTCTGCTTTTCCGGAAATTTTGATGCAATTAGATAAAGCTACCCTTAGAATATGGGTTGACAAAATTTTGGGACTTTTTGCGTTATTTGGTCAGAAATATTGCATATTTTAATGATATTTTGAAAAACATAGTTAACTTCTTACCAGTTTATGCTAAAACTTCATACTTCTAAGATTTTAGGTGAGCTCTGTCTACGGATAGCAGAATTTTGTGAAAAATTGGAAATTTTCAAATCACCGAAATTTTGATAACTAGGCAATACCCGTTTAGTGGCGGAACTGCTAAATTCATGCGTCATTAGGAGCGCTTGGTGGAGGTAATAGTGAGGTTAAGATCTGGTCCGACTCCCACTCCCGTTCCGACTCCGACGGGCCAAATGTTAGGATTTTTCAAGTCCATGAGTCGGAGATGAATTTACCACCCAGGCGGGTTCTGCTCCTTCTCCTAGAATGAGTAAACACCATTGCTTTGGAAAACCTGTTCTATTTGATGACGTAGTTCCCAAAAAGGAATCCTCTGGAGTGGGAATCGAGACTCAGAATGTAATCTGAACCTCCCTAATGACGTCATCCCCGTTCGAGTGGCGTAATGACGTCATTCCGCCGCACATGACGTTGCCGACGTCACGGATGACGCGACGGCAATCTCGGTGACGTCATGACGTCAAAAAGGCCTGAACAGCATTGTTATTTTCGTTAATATCTTAATATTTCGAAAACTATAAGTGATATCAAAATTCGGGCTTCGTAAGGACACTCCCCAGGCCCGTCTGCACTTGCATACCAAGTTTGGCGGCGATCCGTTCATTAGTCTCGGAGAAAATCGCGAACAAACAAACAAACAAACAAACACACAAACAAACAAACTCTTGTCAAATTTTAGTAGGATCTCAAATATCTCAGCAACCACTCAACAGATTATAATGAAACAAATCGCAAAGTCTTTGGAAGGTCTCACTCCATCAAAACTGTAACAAAAGAATTACATAATGAAAATGTTGATATTTAGGTGTTTTTTTCTGATGAGCTATTACATAGTTATGATATTTTCAAATGTCCAAACTTTTGATGCAGCAATACAACCAACAAGATACACGTTCATGTGAAACAAACCGTATTAAAATTGGCCTAGTAGTATTTGAAATATTCAAGGTATCAGGTGGAGATAAACTTTTGTCAAAGACTGTACATGTTCCGTTCCGTCAAAATAACTACTCCGTTCCGGGGATAATAACTACCCCCATCAGATTTCGCCTCTTTCATGACTTGAACTGGAGTAGGGCTACACCACTGAAAACGATCCATTTCTGAAGCATCTCGTTGTATACGATGAACTGGTAATTCGTGGGTAACTTCGGCATTCCACTTCATTTATAAATAATTAGTCTAGCCTGAAGTAGGTTCAGTTCAAAGTCAGCAAAGAGTAATAATATTGCACAGGTTTCCTCAATCAAACAAATTACCGTACTTGCATCGTCGGCTCCTTCAACATTTCAGCAAAGTATGGATAATTCGTTTCTTACATCGACATTCACGTTTACCCGGCGTGGAATCCCATCAGTTAAATCGGGAATATATGTTTACAGCACAAAGACACCTATTCTCTGTGCCGCCCTCTGTTCACTGACAAAGGCCGGCATATCATTCGTCATTTGCGAGAAGTTGTTGATGTGCAAAATATTAAAAGGTGTCGTTGGTACTCCCCAAAAGGAGGATAGAAACAAATCAACGTGTAATTTTTATTCAAGGAAATCGAAAGACCGAAAGAAGGTAAGAAAATACTGTAAATTAAGGGCCAGGTTCAATGACCATATTTTCAGAGTCCTTTGTTCTAAAATGTCAAAAATCATTGAAATAACCTAGCCATTTTAAACCCTAGCTGCACTAAATGTACACTCAAAAAATTAAATGGTTATCTCTGTAACTAACCTTCGTAGTTAAGCCATAACAACCAAACTAATGGTTAAAATAACTATTTTCTTGGTAAAAATGGTATAAATAGTTTAACTCTTCAAGTAGTTAATGTGGCCGTCCAATCAGAATTGAGTATTCTGCAAAATAACCATTTTCTTAATTACCTATCAGCCAATCAGAAGCGTGCGCGTCGCAGATGAAAAATCTTCACGCCGCCATTTTTCATCGATTCGCTTGCCATGCTTGCCGCTCTTATCATGTCTGCGGATGAATTTTTCGTAGACAGCTCTCTTTCGGCATGGAGGATGAAGGAATTGATTCCCACTTTCATTGGTAAGACATATAACATTATGGATATCACTTATTTGTCTTTTTTGCCCTTTAATGAACATTTTGTGGACGGTGTTTCCTAGCGTGTCAACGAACGCGGGCCGGCTGTGAGACATCTAGGCTAGCACGCCTGTGGTTTCAAGGTTTGTTGGCGATTGGAGCCGCTATGGATCGATTTCATGGCAGTAGCCTCGGCTAGGCCTAGGCCTGGTGGAAGCACCCTGTCATGATGATGCTGTGGCACGGTGCATGCACGGTGGCGCAGTGCAGTGTACATGCTGTAGGCCTACCGTATTGTTTGTAGGCCTACGCTTAGGCCCAGAAAGTAAATCCAAAACAAAACATCACATGGCTGCCAGGGTTGTCTAGGCCTACATCATGACATGCTAGGCCTTTGAAGTGTTGACGTTGCGTAATGAACAAAAGAGATGTACATTTCCTACTGAAAAAAATGAGATAAAGACGTTGCCGAAATCGTCATCTATGTCTTCATTTTAAGGAAAAAAACATTGCAAAATTGCAGACATTTTCATCTGCTACAAGATGGTGTGAATTTTAATGCCAGGCGACCGAAACAAAAGGGTTGTTTTCACGCCAAAAGTAAATTGAAATAACGTTAGAAAAAAGAAACTTCGGGAAGCATAAGGCTAAGGAGTAGTTGGGCCTTTTTGTGGGCCAGGTTCTGGTTTTGGGCCCCAGGGCCTGGGTCATGAATTGTGCTGCATGTATGAGTACTTTACCTGGGATGTGGGAAATCTGGCAGTTATTTTGTTTCCTACGACTGCGTGATTCCCCCCCCCCGCCCCCTGGTGTGTGTGTTGCTCTTTGAGGCAACTTGGTACTTACTTGGTAAGATGTTTCTTGTGATGATTTTCATAGAAGTATTTTGATGTTTGTATTTCTCTGTACATGTAAATTTGAAGGCTGTTCATTCTTGTGATGGTTAGAGAGGCTTTGGAGCTTTTATGAGGAAGAAAGTTGGAAATGTTTGGTTTCATGGTGGAAATTGTGAGTTTCCTGGTTGTTTTGTCAACTAAGTGTTAGGGTTGTATATATAAAGGGTTGGATTTAACTTACTTTCAGTTTTACGGTTGTTTCAGCAAAGTTTAAAGCTGAACTGTAGTATTAATTTGATTTAGCGTGTTTAAAGCTGACCCGCATTCTTACGGTTACTGTTGTAATTTGATTTTAATTAGTACTTTAGATGTAGAGTGTTGGTAAACTGTTGTGGGCAACAGTTTAGGAGAGGAATGTGACGGCCGCCGAGTGCGTCCTTCAGGAATTTGAATTTGGCGCGTTTGGTTTCCCGTGCTCGGCTGGTGGCGCCACTGTTTCAACTTCCGCCCAAGCCATTGAAATTTCAGAGAAACCTCTTCGTGACCGATTTGTTCCCTTTTTGTCCACCTTTATGGTAGTCTAGACTGTCCTCAGAAGACGGGATAGAGGTGATTGTAAAGATAAATATGCATAGAACCCCCCCCCCAAAAAACGATATTTTATCCCTGTCATCTCCAAGCTTAGATACTTATACCACTTTTGTGTGGTGGTGTTCCGCGACTTTTATTCGCCCATGTGCTTGTGGTTCATATAGAGGTTTCCCACGTGACGTCACAGCCCCAAATGTCCGCCATATTGGCCGTCAAATGACGCAATGTCACAGCATCAACACAGCGTTTTCAACGCAGTTTGGACGTTGTCGGCAGTCATCGGACCTCGATCACTGTCTACAGCAAGCCGTATGGACGATTCATTTTGTTTTCAACACGGTTTTCACACCAGACCAACTACTTATCCTCAGAAACGCCGAATCGGTTAATGTCGTCCTGGGTATAACAGAAATATACCCAGGTTCAATGTCGTCCCACAAAACTACACCCTGGGTATAGTTCGATCTACAAAAGTATACCGAGGATTGGATACAGCACCTGACAACACGTCGGGCACCATTTTAATATATCGTGCCGACAGTCATCAAAGAATTTTTCGTGCCGTTTATCGTCACTCAAATCCGCAACAGTACTCGCAGCACGGCTGATGTAATGTCGATGCGGACGTAGATGAACGCACAACACCGAACAAACAACGCAGATCGGCTCTGTTCGTTAAAGGAGCTGGACGTCCAAGTTGTAAACACTCACTCACTGGTTCTCTATCCACGCGACGCCTGTGGTGCTGCCACCTATTGTCGGTGATTTGTACTGACGTGAATATCGTGAGTGAGTTGCATTGGACCGGGCACCAGTCTAACGATCACGGGGCGCTACTGGTGCTGCCACCTTCACGAAGGAATAAAACTAGTTTGCTGGCCACTGTTTGTAAACAAACCAGTTTGTTTACAACTTGGACGTCGAGCTCCTTTAACAGTTGACCCATGCTATCGATGAGCACAAAAGCTGACAATATTGACTGGTATTTTGACGATGTTCAGTTGATTGCAAGACTGCCCTCTCCAGTGAAGCGAGAAACAAAATGGCGGCCATCCATTCCTAACTCGTACCTAGGCTCAAAACTACGGTACTGGGTATACTTTTGTAGATCGAACTATACCCAGGGTATAGTTTTGTAGGACGACATTGAACCTGGGTATATTTCTATTATACCCAGGACGACATTAACCGATTCGGCCTCAGAAACTGTGAGAGGTAAAGTGATTTGTTGAGTTGTATACTCCCGGTGGTCTGAACGGGCTGCTAAACTTTTCAACCGGGAACAAGATGGCAGCCACCATGGCTTCATTTTGACGGCCAGTATGGCGGCCGTCTGACATCAGTGGGAAACCTCTATAGACGCCTCCAGGTGGCGACAATGCATGGTTGCACGTGTATTTTATAAGAGACATGTCTGACTGGCCAGCAGGCATTGTTGTGGATGAGTAAACAACCCGGTGTGTACTAGTAGGCCTACAACTGTATGTTTATTATGTTTTGATATTTGGACATGGCAGAGGTTTTGCAAGGTTTTTATGGTCATTTATAGCCGCGTTCACACTGGATACGAATTGAAAGCGAATTCCCCTATTCGTATCCCGGAATTCGTATCGAGTTAATACGTATCAAGGGCGTCTGTTCAGACTGCTATTCAAACCGATCTCAATGCGCATTGAATTCGCTTCAGCTTGTTCACACACAATACGATATAACGGCACGCCATCTGTTTATTGCGGTTCAGCTGATACGCTTCGGCTGATACGCATTCGGTTCGGTATACAAACCGATTTCAACCGCGTTCACACTGGGGGTTTATTCCGAATTGAAACCGAAATAAAGCCTTAATCCGCATTATGCGTTCACACTCAGTTCGCTTTCAACCGAAATGAATCCGAAATAACGAGTTCGGTTCTTTGATGCGAATTGAATTCGGAATAACCAATCCGCATCAGTTAATTGAGTTTGTGACAAGGTGACGTCACGCCATCCGAATTAACCCCTAGTATGAACGCAGCGCTTTTAATTCGATATAACGAATTCGAATTCCGGAGACCGATATACGGAATTCGAATTGAATTCGCATTCAGTGAGAACGTAGCTAAAGCGGTTTGGCGCGATGCCAAACCGACCTCAGTCTGAACCGTTAATACGTATTTAATGCGCATTCAATTCGTATCAAAAGTGTAGTGTGAACACGGCTTATGTTTTGTTTTTTCACTTTTTTACGTCAACTTCCATTGTGTGATCCATCCAATAAAGACGTCTTTGTTTTCGTAGAGAGTTCGGGTGCGTTAATCGAATTCGAAGCCGCAACACTACCTACAAATGGCTATTAGGCAGTGTTTTCCTCCATCGTATGTAACATTCCAAGTCAAGACTGAGTGCCACTGAAGTGGCAAAGTTATTTTATGATAACGGTAGTAATGGTGGCATTCCATCGCCGCGGCATCGGACAGTGAGGATGAGCGGGCTGGACTCAGATGACAAGCACAGTTATTGTTTCCATGACGACTATCACATCAGTGATGTATGAGTTGTCTCAGGGCAATATCAGGGAACATGGAAATTTCTGACATGTTTGATGGGCAGTACCTTGTCCTATTGCTAAGTCCATTTCTGCGAAGGGGCATGTCAAAATACATGAAAGAAGTAAATTATACATAATGTAAGAATTGGTATATTGCATGAAATAGTCCAATATTTTCCCTTTAAAGAACCTGCTGTGCATGAAGGTCACAATTGTGTCCCGACGAGACCCCTAGTCTGGTTCCCTGACCTGCTGTATGATGGCGCTGACTGATGGTGCGATACAGAGGTCAGGCAGGCGCCGCGTCGATACTGAGCTAAAAATAGAACATTAGTCATGCACTGACCGTTATGGGATATCGGGATTCGGTGAACGAGTTGTACATTTGTGTGTGAAAACTGTCAAAATGCTGGGTGTTCTTTATATTTTCGGTGCACCAGTATCAGCTCTGCCTCTGCATCGTCCTGTACAGGCATCGCAAGAGAAATAATCCCGAAGTTGTAGGGTCAAAAGGCTGCACAATCGGCTTGATGTTTGATGTAGCGAAACATCCTGTTGCTAAGTGACGTCACTGCAAAATTGTCAGGATCTTGACAATTTTAGATCACGTGATCAGTATTAACGGTGGCGCCTGCCTGACCTCTGTATCGCACCATCAGTCAGCGCCATCATACAGCAGGTCAGGGAACCAGACTACGAGACCCCCTCTCGATTGGCAGATTTCACTGAAATCCTATCATTTTCCTTCCATTAGACTCCAACAAAGCCCCCCCCCCCCAAAAAAAAACAATACCCTGGGTGTAGTTTCGGTAGCTGAACATCACCCAGCTTCCGCAATCTGTGCCTAGGAACGAGTCCTATTTAGAAATCCCGTGGAATCTCGCGGTCTCGCACCGCGGTACTTGTCGAATGTAGCTGTTCATGACATTCTTCAGGCGGTCATGTGACCACGGGCGAGACAACCTCGAATCCACGTGTCATACTACGATGCAGGGTGATTTTCGGCTACCGAAAGTACTAGTACACCCAAGGTATTGTTTTAGTGAAGATTGAGATCCTGGGTAATCTTTGTGTATATCCAGGACGACTTTTACCCTTTCAGGGCAACTAACGAGCGCGGGTTCATTTCGCGGGCCCGCAGCAACAGGGCTTAACGTTTATAGCCGTAGGCCTAATACAGGATGGATCTTCAATAGCATGGTCCTGATGAATGTATTGACGAGAAATTCCTGATCCTGCCCACCAGAGCACACCCAAGCCAGTTATATGCTAGCGCTATTAAAGCCGCACAGTATAGACAGATGGGTCATAATCGGCGACCCTCTAGAACATAGTCTCGGTCACCCAGCTGCTGTTTCGAATCTTGGGATCCGTGTAGCAGTTACTTGGAACAAAACGGCTGGCTGCGCGAGACTATATGCAGCATTGGGGATTCCCCAACGGGATTCCCTCAACCTCGATGCAGGATAATGCAAAATATGTGGTTCTATGGTAATTATACATTATGCACGCCTGTAAATGAGGTTGCACTATGATTTGGTCGAACTGATTAGTGAGTAGCGGTGGATACTGTGCGACTTTAAGGTGGTCATGCTGAGTGTCATAGATTCATATCATATCATCATATCATATTAGCGCTTCATGGTCCTCGTGGACCTTTGCGCGTTGATGGACCGTTCGAATATCTGCGCATGCGTCCTACTATTGATTACAAACAAATGATTTAAATAGATTGTAATGTTATGTTTTGAAATACCCTGTAGCCTATCATAATTATGATCAGGTGTTCTCACATGTATCCTTCCGCCAACACGTGACGACCGGACTACTTACCAAATAAATTTCGCATTTGCCGAACACACGTTGTTTTGTAGTCGGTCGTGTTCCTGCTCTCCCCTCCACGGAGCTGAGAATTTCATCTTCCAAACCGCCCTAATTGTCGAATTGCCGACAATTAATGGTGCCGAAACCCGGGAACTGAGGCTAGCGAAGATTTAGGGACGGGTCTGGAAGATGGAGGCGGCGAAACAGAGCAGGAAAGGGAAAAGAGGTTGGCTGACACGGGCTGAGAACACCCTCTCCAAAATTATCCAAGATGACGGCGCTGATGTTGCGGCTCTACATACAGTGATTGACGAGTTAAATCAACGACTGAAAGCTTCCCAAGCAGCAGAGTCCGGGGTTGAAATACATTGTACGACTGACGAGGAGTTGGACGATACGATACTGGAAGCTGAACTATCTCGATAAAATTTTTAGGACACTTGTTGAAGCTACTCGGAAACTTGATAAATTACGCAGTTCGAAAATATCTACATCCGCCAAAGTTAGTTCGGGACCAGATGGTCGTTCTAGTGCCAGTGGTACTTCCACTTCTAAAGTCCGTTTACCGAAGTTAGAACTTCCTAAGTTTTCTGGAGATGTGCGTCAGTGGCAATATTTTGGGACAAGTTTTCTGCAATTATTGACAAGTCTGACATGTCATCTATTAGCAAGTTTTCACACTTAGATTCATTGCTTGAAGGAGAGGCTAGCTTTGTTATTGCTGGACTCAGTGTAACTGAGGAGCATTACACTTAGTGGCTTGTGAGCTTTTACAGGACTGGTTCGGCAGAAAGGAAAAGACCTTTTTTTTGCTCATATCCAGAGCCTTTTGAAGATGGGGACTACCCCAACACCTCATATGAAACAAGCTCAGCTTTCTCAGTTGTATGATGATCTACAAGCCCATGTTCATAGTTTAGAGGCACTTGAAGTGAAGGGTGATTGGTATGGCGTTTTCCTGACACCTATGGTTCTCTCATGTTTACCCAGTGAAATTCGTCTTGAATGGGCCCGTGATAGTGAAGGAAAAGAGGCTGACTTGGATCACCTTTTAGAATTCTTGAAGAAAGAAATCCGTAGACGTGACAACGCTGAAAGTTTTCGTGATTCTATGGAAGACGAAACTTCCACTCCTACAGATAGTTATACGGCTTCTGTCTTACAGGCCAGCTCCAAAGTTAACGCAAAGAAAAATTCTAAGGTTCCTTCAAATTCGTGTAATATTATTTGTGGTAAACGTCACGCTACCCAAAGCTGTTGGGATCTGGTCAACAGTTCAGTTTCTGAAAGAAGAGATAAAATTCGTGCAGCTAGGTTGTGTTTTTGCTGTTTAAGTAAAACGCATCTTTCCTACAATTGTCGAGGCAAGTGTAGTCAATAGGGAGGTTTCGCAAGCGCCCGGTTAGGCCCTACGACGACGTTTATCTATTGTGTGGGTATACCCAAACAATAGATAAACGTCGTCGTATGGCCTAACCGGGCGCTTGCGAAACGTCCCTAATGTCGAGGAAACCATCACGTTCTTTTACATGACGCTAAACCACGTTCATCGCAACCCAGGATCTTGGATCATGGAACGAATAGTCAGGAGTCGTAATCTCATGTTAACTCAAGTGTTAGTTCTCTCGCTCTCAGTGTAGGTGATTCTGGTGGAACAGACAAAGATATTTCAAATTATCAAGTTTGGCCTTGACCTTGACCTCTGATGATCAAGGTCATTGCATAATCGAAATGAGCATCCTCAATAACCTAAGTATGGATGATATCATGCCTCCACCTCTACCACGGGCAGAGATATTTCAAATTGTCAAGTTTGATATATCAAAATCTCATGATATCTCAATCACCCAGACACGTGAGGCTGAGAATTTTAACACAGTCATGTCCTTCGATAAGCAGGCATGAACTAAGACTTGTTTCATGTTGCTCAGTTGACAATATGGCAACTTATCTCAAAATATCAAATTTGTAATATCGATATCACCATGAACCCTACATCTCAGATCAAAAGTAATCAGTTCATTTGATTCCGAGGATGAAAACCTAAGGGTAGAACTTGTTTCTATTGCTCTAGGTATTAAAGGAGCCGAGTTATGGAAACAGATAAAAGCGTGACGGACAAAATATCAAGTCTGATATGTTGATTACATTATGATGGAGGCATCGGATGTTGAAAATGATTAGCTCATTGGATTGCCCAAGTTGACAAACCTAGGGGTAGGATGTGTTACCAGAGCTGTAGCTATTGAAGGAGATAAGATATGGAGGCGTGACAGACCGGACACACACACACTCACAGACAGACAAGCAGACAGACAAGCAGACAGACAGACAGATACACACACACAGACACCATGACCAAAAACAATATGGTGCCCGATCTTGATGATCGGGAACCATAATGATTTTCTTTCTTTTTCCTCTGATGAAACTGAGTAGGCCCTACGTGTTTTCTTCATGTCATGTACAGTAAATGATAATCATGAACACATTGGGGCCTACTATCTCATTTCGACGCACACCAAATGATGATGTCGAATATCCTAACAATCATCAATTGCAGGCGTCCCCAGTATGTTACGAAGAGGATTACACCTCATATTTCCGTCCTATTCCGTTCCTAGGGGTCTTGGATAGGTGGCGCTACGACATGCCTTCCGGTCTCTTTGTCTTCTTTTTCGACGATGAGACAGATACCTCAAACTGTACCGTTCACGTGTACGAGTATGTGCAGTCTCCACGACACTACAGAATAAAATATAAAACGGTATTAGTAAGATCATGTGATATGATGAACAGTTTTGAGGCCCACAACCATCTGATGTACAAGTCTTATCTCGTTTGTATGTCGTGTTGGACATGGGATGATAGAAAGTTTTTTCAGTTTTACGACGTCAAGCCACATATATCAAAAATTGTACATCGCTTTGGGCTACCTAAACGTGACCCTTGCTCGACATTAACACGGGGTGCGAATCCACACCATCGGTCGAACGACAAGTACTTTGTTGTATTTTGCCGGCCACATAATGAATCAGGGCATGCGACTATTTATCGTATTACGCAGCGCGGGAATCTAGTGCGACTGACTGGTGCTAGCTTCAGGCATGGTCTGCTCCCTGAGATGGAACACACAGCTTTGACGGAAACTGGTGATGTTTTGGTGGTAATTCATCACCGGTCGTCGCCATTTCTTTATCACTACCGGCAATCAACCGATGGACATGTTCTTAATATTTTCACTCTTAATATTTATAAAACAAGAATTGCAAAAATCGATATGTACCATTGTTACAATAACCTAATATATTTATCATTTACGCACTCGTCCCAGATGGTAAAGACGACACGACTGCCAGAAAATGGAAGCAAACTCCGCAACAGATCTGGGCTTAACCTGGAGGATATCACTTTGTCCAGTATTCATGATCTACATAACCCTTCGACGTTCGCCGAATTTTTGTTTTCTGAGGATTGCCTCCCGTTCTTCATAGAAATTTCGACTCTGTCAGCTAGGCTGGTCCACTATACGGGTTGTTTGAAAAACTAATACCAGTATCTGAATAAAGGCCCGGAAATTATAACAGAAATATACCCAGGTTCAATGTCGTGCTACAAATCTATACCCTGGGTATAGTTCGATGTACAAAAGTATACCCAGTACAGTAGTTTTGAGCCTGGGTACGACTAGGAATGCATGGCCGCCATTTTGTTTCTCGCTTCAACTGAGACGGTAGTTTTGCATCGTCAAAATACCAGTCAATATTGTCAGCTTTTGTGCTCATCGATAGCAGGTGTCAACTGTTATCCTTTGTCCAATAACACAATGGTCCAAACTTATCGCAAGTTAAGCTCACAATACCAAAGAAATGAGCTAACGGACAGAGCCGATCTGCGTCATAATTATGTTTGTTCGGGTGTTCGAAAAACCTGGACAATGGACGGTGGACGATGGACGATGGACGGCTCCTTTCAGCATCATCGATCTCCACCACCTGGATGATAATTGTCGCATTTCCGACATACATACCTCAAAAAAAAATACGCCGCAAGAATTTAAATGAAAAATTGCACCAAATCAAAGTATATCGTGCAAGATTTATAAAATATCATCCTGGGTGCATTTCGTCATTTTCACGAATTTTCTCCTTGCATGGCAGGTTTGACGCCTTGGGACATTTCCGGCAAACAGCCGTACAGTGGGATTATTGCTATACCGACTATAATTCGGGAATGGGGAGATAGGGTGTCTACAAAACTAAGACCTAAGACCTACAAAAGTAATACCCACTGCATAAAAGTAAGACTCTGTTATAAAAGTAAGACCCCCACAGTACAAAACTAAGACCCTGTTATAAAAGTAAGACCCCACAGTTCAAAATTAAGACCCATTCAGCACTACTGCAAATGACCTTGACCTTTAACCCCGGAAGTGACCTTGACCTGAAATGAACGCAATAGAGGGCGTCATGAACTCAATAGGGGGCGTATCTCGCTTATCTTAGTTCCAAATTCCTCCGCTAGGGGTTCAAAGTCGCGGATGATCACTCGGGAGTACTCGGCAATGTTCGGAATCACCCGGGAATCTTCGGCCATCTTCGGTTTTTCTCGAATATCTCCGTTGTTTATTAACGTATTCCAATGAAACCAAGACGACCGTGACCCTTGACCTCTCACCTACCTCGCTGACTACTCGGACACAAAAAACCCTGCAGAAAGGAGCTAACAAGGGTCAGTCAAGGTCACGGTCATTTGCAGTGGTGCCGCCTGGGTCTTAGTTTTGTACTATGGGGGGTCTTACTTTTATAACAGGGTCTTAGTTCTGTACTGTGGGGTCTTACTTTTATAACAGGGTCTTAGTTTTGTACTGTGGGGGGGGTCTTACTTTTATAACAGGGTCTTAGGTTTGTACTGTGGGGTCTTACTTGTATAACAGGGTCTTAGTTTTGTACTGTGGTGGTCTTACTTTTGTAGGTCTTAGGTCTTATTTTTGTACACACCCTGGGGAGATAAGACCAATCCCTACAACTTTTCAAAAGGGACCCATAGTAAATTCTCAAGGACTTAGGAGCTGTAGGTATCGGTGGTTTTCCCGCCTGTACATGTGTAGACAAGACAAGAGGTAATTCTGAACGCTGTAATGCGTGATTGATCATGATTATCGTAGGCCTGTGCAGTTCATGTTGATTCATGTTGATGCTGGGAGGTATGTCGGAAATGAGACAATTATCATCCAGGCGGTGGAGATCGGACGATGCTGAAAAAAGCCGTCCATCGTCCATCATCCACCGTCCATCGTCCAGGTTTTTCGAATACCCTGTTTGTTCGGTGTCGTGCGTTCATCTACGTCCGCACCGACATTACATCAGCCGTGCTGCGAGTACTATTGCGGATTTGAGTGACGAAAAACGGCACGAGAAATTATTTGATGACTGTATGTACGATATGTTTAAATGGTGCCCGTCGTGTCGGGCGCCAGATGTTTTTCGACTTGTCATGCTTGTGCTTGGTGATATGGCATTTGCAAGAACAATCTCGTCTTCAGGTGCTGTATCCAATCCTCAGTGTACTTTTGTAGATCGAACTATACCCAGGATATAGTTTTGTGGTACGACATTGCACCTGGCCTGTCGGGGGACACCCTAATCTGAGAGCCAAGAGCCCAAGAGCCAAATGCCAAGTGCCAAGAGCCAAAGAGCCAAGTGCCAAGAGCCAAAGAGCCAAGTGCCAAGAGCCAAGAGCCAAAATTAAAAAAAATTAAAATAAAAAAAAAAGGTTGGGTAAAGACTTTTTTAGCTTCTGGGCGTATTTACCGGTATATAGCCTCTTGGGCAAAAGCGTTTCTGGCAGGGGGAGGCAGAATAGCCTACCGTTTTTGCCATTCCTCAAAATGCATTAAAATAATAGGCGTACGTTTTTTAGGCCCAGTTGGCTCTGGAGGAGGGGCAGCTGCTTCCTACCCCCCCCCCCTCCCCGCTAAATAGGGCAGTTGCGAATTTGATTTGAGTGATCGACACTGCACGACAGGCTTAGGCCTACCGGGTGTCTACAAAACTAAGACCTAAGACCTAACACCTACAAAAGTAAGACCCCACAGTACAAAACTAAGACCCTGTTATAAAAGAAATGAAGGCAATAGAGGGCGTCTGAACTCAATAGGGGGCGTATCTCGCTTCTCTTAGTTCCAAATTCCTCCGCTAGGGGTGCAAAGTCGCGGATGATCCTGCCTGAACCTTGTTAGCTCCTTCCTGCAGGTTTTTTTGTGTGTCCGAGTGGTCAGCGAGGAAGGTGAGAGGTCAAGGATCAAGGTCGTCTTGGTTTCATTGGAATATGTTATTAAATANTTGGCTCTTGGCACTTGGCTCCTGGCTCTTTGGCTCTTGGCACTTGGCTCTTGGCTCTTGGCACTTGGCACTTGGCTCTTTGGCTCTTGGCTATCAGATTAGGGTGTCCCGCCTGTCGGGGTTTTTCGAGCCAAAGGCCATCACTCATGTGTTCTGTTCGATAAGTCGGTATTTACACTCCGGCGGTTTTATATCACAGTCCTATACGCCAACCAAGCAATTAAATGGATGCGACATTTTTTTTGTGACATCATGTGAGTGTCAGGCAGAACTGATGGTATCAATCACAAGCCTCCATGTAAAATACGTGTGAAATGATTCTGCTACAAATTCTCCGCGTCAAACCAGAGTGTTTCATTTCAACATACATGCATTTCTCTCTTAAAAAGCGAGAAAAATCGCAGGCCGCATTTCTATAATTTTAAAGCCATACAACCACGAGAGCTATCGTAGTCGTCGATTCACATTTTTCTTCGAACAAAAATGTGAGAAAGTTTCTTAGAAAAAAGTAGATGACGGAAAACAAGTGTTGTGGTCAGAGTCGATCATCAATCAGATTATTTCGCATGGAAGCATGCCATTCGCACGTGACTTTATCAACGAGTGTTCGAACCAAAATGTGAATCGGCTACGGTACATGTAGCTCTCGTGATTGTATGGCTTTAAGGGTATACCAAAGTGCCAAACTTGTAAATTTACGTCAAGAAATGGTGTCTCCAAAAGCAGGCATGGAAATAGTTTCAGTTGGTGTCTGCTCTCTTCGCCTTGTCTCAATTCGCGTTCTCCCATTTTGCCTTTTCTCATTTTGCCATTCCATATCTCGCCTTTTCTCAATTCGCCTTCACCTAACTTGCCTTTGTATTATGGGGAGACGCCATGTTTAAAGTGAAACCACCCCCAGAGGCGTTTGCGGGGGGTCAAAACCAACGTCGCTTGTACCCCCCAGTTGAGCTGAGCACGCACACTCTGGAAAACTGGGGTCTCCCGACTAGGTCAAAGGTCACGTGACTTTTACGGTTGAAAGACGTTTATCGATGTAGGAGGAAAACGGCTGAATGGATTTCAAAAATTCCAATGGGTGTGGTCGAGGACATCCCAAGGAACATTTTCATGCATGGCCACCTCGACGACGTACCCGGTATAGGTTTGACGTGACGTTTATTATTTGTAATAAAAATCCGACCATGAAGTGTTAACTTTGCATGGCTATCTCTCTCAAACTATTACAGGAATCTTCGCTAAAATGCATGAGATTGAAGAGCAACATCTTGTGATTAATATGTGCAAATTTCATTGAAATATTTTAACCCTTTTTGGTCCAGGTTCGTTTGAATATCAAAAGTCATGTTTCTCCAAAGTGTCATTTTTGGCTTTTTAGACTGAAACGACCACGAAGCGTCCACTGAGACACAGTACACGTAAAATTGGATGTTTTCAACAACAATTCGGTCCGGGAAATGTCGGAGGAAACTGTATGTTCGCTTTTAGTGACGTCATATCCACATTGTTCGATCTGAGATGTGACGTATGCGAAGAGCAATGTTGGTCGTGACCATTGGGAAATCTGCGCATGTGCCATTTGGTCGAGCATGCGCAGTAGGAGGATAGCAGACGACAGATTCATCCCGGAACTCAAACCGGTGTAGCAGTAAAAAAGTGTCCCCCAGTAAAAAGTGTCCACTTCTATTGTTGAATGACGGATTAAGGTGCATGGGTATAGAAACCAATCCCGAGAGATACGATTGTAACAACAGGGTCATTTTTGTTCCCAGGACAGTTTTTCCTAGGACATTCTTTCCTTTCACACCTGCGCATGTGCAGTGGGCGTGCTACAGCCATTTTGGTTCCCACAGCCAACGCTAGGACTAGACTCGGGTAACTTCCACCATTTTGCCGAGCATGCACAGTAGGGTAATAGATAGCAGACGACAGATTCCGTAACATTGTAAAATAAAAGCCGATTTCAATTGAAGGACACCGAAAACAGTCATTGCAATGATAATGTTGGAGGAAACCAGAGTTTTGACGAAGTACATATTCTATTGAAACAAGTTATTTACTACATAAGGTTGGATGGGTTTAGCCATCGACGAAAGCAAAAAGATATACCGTACATGTAGTTTGAACAAATGAATGCGATTTTTACAAAATTTGTAAACCGACATTCTGTGTTCTGAATGATGTATGTATCTACAGACAATACGGACAAATATTAGTACTCACAGGATGGTGGTGCTGCATGGATCACATCTTGAATTTGTGCCATAACTTCGTCCAGCTGTTTGAATAATCGCATCCATTTTTCATATGCTTCTGTATTCTCCAATAACGTTTCCAATCAAAATACAGTTCTCTCATTAGAAAGTAGTTGAAAAGTACAGACACAATCATGGTTAATCCTTAATGCAGTTTTCAAATCAAATATGTTCTTGATTCTGATACTTGCTTTAAATATTAAGGGCCACAGTGCTGATATGCCAACTGATCACTTGGGGTATCCTTACCACCCTCCACTGGATGTGACGTGTGTCACTAGAATTATTGCTAATCCATCCGTTAGAAAGTTTACCACCTGTCGCAACCTTGCCATCCGCAACATCAAACGATGGTTGCAACCGTCTGTGAGTTGGTATAAAAGGGTAATATTCCCTTTGTCGTCATCATTCCCAATGATGGCAGGAACCTTTATCACTCATTTTGCTAAACAGAGCCTTACGGAATATGTTGCTGAAATACACCTTCCCACATTGACTAATTTTACATAATCTTACATCACCTGGTTAATCTGAGCCACTGACCTAATTACACGTTGCACCCCTCTGGTTGTAATTGAGTCATGCCAATCCACTACATGTATTAAGTAGGACAGATAAGCAATCATTGTGTATCAAGGCAAGGGGGAATGCATAATGGTTACGGCCCAAACAGGCCACAAATTCAGCATTGTAAAATCGTTAATTTTCATCGGATTTGAAAATTTAAAGCAGTTTTTAGCTCTGCTGACCTGTCAGCAGAGCTAGTAGAATAAGTATTCAGTGGCGTCACGTGTCAGTCCGTCACCCCGTCCGTCAAACTATGCCCGACGTTTTGTAGCCGTAATAGCCAGAGACTTCAAATTTCACCTGAAGGTAGCCCTGGGTGAACTCTCCTCGGAAACAAAAAATTAGCGCGATGTGACACATTGTAAGCTCTCCAGGGGGCGTTTCCCGTAAAATGAAATATGGCGATATCTCAGGCCCTATGATATATTTGTATAAAAAAGTGATAGGACAGATAGGTTTATAATTTCTACATCAGTTCAAAGGGAAATTAATGTCAGATCTGTTCACCGGGGGGTGGTATTCAACAAAATTAAAAACAGGAGTATTTGAATTTCCCTCACTTTGAAGTTCCAAAATATGAATGAGTAACTCAGTAACCGGTGTCCTGTCCGACATAGCCAGTGGTAACACTGATACAATGTTGAACCTTAGCTGACAAACATGGCCACCATGCTTTTCATCACTGAGAAGTTCAACATGCTGTTAACATACTTCAACTCATTCTTTTATGTGTGGCAACAGTCTCAATGCCTAATTGGTAATTTAGGTCATTCAAATAGTTATATTTGAACAGTCTCTGTGAGCATGCATTGATTGAAAAATGATTAACCATGCCACCATGAATTAGTGTTGTGGTCTCACTAACCAGTGGGGGCATCCAGGCAACCCGGTAGCTTTACCCTGTTGCCTGGAGCTATGTTGATATTCATATCATTCTTCTACTGCAGGTAGGGCTGCAGTATCATTGGAAACACTGATGTTTTACTTATGTGCCTTAAAGTCATGAAATTCATGACTTTGAATTTAAAGTTCGGGGACAGTTTTCAAGCTAGAGCATGTGCCGACAATTTAACTAAATTACACCTAAAAATCAATATTGTCAGCTGAGCGCATCGCCCATGGGCGACTTGTTTGATATAACAAAGAATTCTCTGTTCAACTGCATAACTTTCCGGCAAGGCAACAGCCTATTTTCCATTTTGTTATAAATCAGGCAGAGAAGGAAAACAATAGGATTACACATGATTACGCAAAGTCAACATCTCAGCTCTCCAAATCGAACCCCTCTGAAACGCGTTTCACAGGGGTCCAATGTGTCAGTGGAGACTAAGGGATGTAAATGTTATGCTTTGGAGACTAATCATGCCCAATGACACACAGCCGGTGTAACATTTATAACAAAAGCCAGATTTAAAAAATAATTTATATAGCCTACTCTAAAAAAAGACCGAACGTGCTCACAAAAACTCATTCTTCAACATGTCGAAACGTAAACATCATACATGTAGTTACTGATCTATCACCGATAGACTAAAACCGACTACGATTTGGGACTTTGTGAAAAAAGAAAATTGCTTCCACCAACAGTCATAGGTACACAACGCCAGAAGTAAAGAAAAGAGAAGTATGCAACCACCCTGCTGTACAACGATATCATGTCAAAACGATCTACGCTTGAATTGTCCAAATGTGACATGTGAAGAAATATCAATTGCGAAAAAAATGAAGCATAATCAAGATGAAGACGTCAATGAAATTCATCTCACGACCATGTCCGTGGGTTTGAAACCTTCCAAACACCAACGCGGGGTATTGGATAAAATGATCATGACTGCTAACCACGCTTACAACTGGTGTTTGTGGTTATATAACAATGACATGTGCGTAAGGCTCCGATTACATAGAGCTATACGCTATTCGGTATTCGGTATTCGGTATACGCTACAAAATCGGACATGCACAATACGAACAAAAAGCGAATAGCGTGCCCTCAGAATAGTTTAGTCTTATGTAAACCACTCATGGAAATAACCTTGCGCGATTCAAACAATACGCGTGCCCTATGAAACGTGCCTAAAATACCGAATAGCGTATAGCTCTATGTAATCGGGGCCTTGAGCAGACGACCGTGACCGATAAAGACGGTGTCACAAAGACTTATAGTAATCCCGACGTCGTACAACTCAACAAAGTGGTGACCTGTTAAAAGAAAGGAAATATTCCAAATCGGTGTTCTCCATCAAGAAAGTCCGACAGTGACCCGCTATAGTTTGCGGACAACGTTGATTGTTTTTTTTTGAAAAGACATCGTCACAGTTAAAACTTTGTGCAGTGAAAGAGTTTGTTGGATCTTTCAAAGGATGCAGAAAAAAAGCAAGGACAATGAGATACAGGACCCTAAATCCGACTTTTGGTGGGTCTTTTGGCATGTTTGGCGTGCAACGTACATACATAAAAAAGCAACACTAATCACCGGGAACTCGCGATTATGCCGGTGTTACTCGCAAACGACGCAGAAAAACGGTCAATCATCAAGACGAATTGCTCAGTGGAAATGATGCCGTTTCAACCATGGATTATGAAGAAGGGTGCGGAAAAACCCTATGGATCATACCTACCACACGATTCTAAAATCGTCAAGCAAATCAGATCGGGGAAATTTGTCTTACAGATACCCTGTTACCCGAAACACGTCAGGAAACCTCTTCCCGAGAACGTGGGCCGCGTGACCAGCATCGATCCGGGTATAAGATCCTTTGCAACTGGGTTCAATGCGACTCAAGGACTAGCATGGAATTTCCTCAAGGCGGAAGATCGCAAAAAATACATGCATGACGTTTACACCCCACAGAGGAAAAATCCGTATCGATCCCTTCAAAACGCCTTTCGAAGGGGCGCAATTAAGAGGTGTGAAATCCAGATAATTGGCCTGGAATGTTTATTCAGCTTTCTGGCTAAAGACAGAAATAATGAAAACCCCATGCGTGCACAGCTTCAAAGTCATACAGTTGAACTGCAATTTCTTCACTATATCAAAAAAGTCTTTTAATTAATGAATTATGTTTTGAAAAATACCGATTTTATGGCCTTTGATATAGCAAACAGGAGGGGGGAATCAAAATTGAACAGCCAATTCCTGGAATTCTGTGGCCCACACCTCAAATGAATGCATACTAGTAATGTCGAAGCAGCACGTAATCAACAGAGAAATGTCGTCGGGAGACCCCAGTTTTTCCAGAGTGTGCGTGCTCAACTCAACTGGGGGTACAAGCGACGGTGATTTTGACCCCCCGCAAACGCCTCTGGGGTGGTTTCACTTTAAACATGGCGTCTACTGTCAAAACCATTGGGATTGGTTTCTACATACGATTCACAAGCAAACCCCTCTAAATGGGGAATTCATTTGTTCCTTTGCCAGGGTCAACCATAAAACTTCTCTGCCCTCAAGTAGAAATCTGTTTGTTAAATTCTGGGTCACCTGGTAGTGGTATAGGAGGGAAGCTCCGGTGATTGAATAGTTTTGAATAACCACCCAATTTGAAGCCAATTGTCTTGGTATGCACATATCAAATTTTAAACTGAATTAAGTGGATCCTTATGATGTTTGGGGCATTTAGTCACAAAATCTACAAGGGGTGCCATTGGTCTCAGGGTTGGCCCTACCAATACTTTTTTAGCCAGAGTAAAGAAAATCCCTATTGTTCAATACTGTGTTCAATAGGGATTTTCTTTATTTTGGCCAAAAAACGCAATGGTAGGTCCAACCCTGGGTCTGACTCGTGATGTCACTTGTGCTCAGTGAATGACCATTGCTGTCACTGTGGAGAATTCCGTAACCATTGTATTGTCATTGAACAGGACCTAGGGCTTATTCATTGCGCTTGTGCAGGAATATTCACAATGAGCACAATTGACATCACTAATTTATCGAAACAATGATAAAGATCGATTATTTTTTGATACTGAAATGGCCAGGGCCATTGTGCTCACCTCTGTGATAAGTCTATGGTGAAGTAAAACTGTGACACTCATGATGAATGATGAAGAATCAGTACAGACAAGATATATGTGAAGCTTATTTCATCTGATCAGCAATAATTTAATCAATAACATAAACTCAGTCGAAGACCGTCAGAATGGGTTAGTGGTGTGAGCAAACCGCTTTCCTGTGTTGGCCGCAGATGTCAAAAGTTCTATTTTTCAAGATGGCCACCTGGCGGCCATATTTGAAGTACCGGTGTGTTGGAACTGAAATCTTAGCATAAATGTAGAGGATACTTACATAGATATTTAGGCATAAAACCATCTTAACTTTTACTATTGATTGGATATGGCCAAAAGTAAATTTTTCAAGATGGCTGACCAGTGGCCATATTTGACATCCATTCTAACCGAAGTTTGCCATACGTTTAGAAGGTTCCTAGATACATGATTTGGCAAGGTTATAACATCCAACTTACTCCTACTTATGACATGTATGAGATGTGGGTCAAAGTCCTTTTTTCAAGACGGCTTCCTAGCGGCCATGTTTGAAGTCCGATTGGGTCGAAATTTGGTGCACTTGTAGACGGTTATGGCAAGCCGTTTGTACATTTATTAGAGAAACCTGGTATTTCTAAGAAAAACTTGGTATTTCGATCGAAAAACCATGTATTACGCCGAAAAACATGGTTTTACGGCGAATTACTTGGTATTTCGACAGAATTACCTTGTTTTTCGCTTAAAACATGGTATTTCAATGAAAAACTAGGTAATTCGGGCGAGAAACAAGGTTTTACGGCCGTATCTTGATAGAACCTGGTAATTCTACCGAAAAACATGGTTTTTCGCGAATTACCTAGTTTTAAGCAAGAAAGTTGGAGAAAAACAAGGTATTTCGAGAGAAACTTGGTTTTTCGAGAATTACCAGGTAATTCGACTTTCGCTGGGTTTCCCCAGTCGACCTCGTTCCCTGGTGCGGCAGGTTAGGAAACCACCTGAGGCCGGAGTGACAGAAATTGAGCTCAAAAACTTCATAGGGCTCTTTTCTGTTGTATTTGACAAGGTCAACCGCTACTGTAATAGGCCTACATAAACATGACAAAGCTAGGTATTCTGTCATCTGAGATAATACATGATTGTGCACGAGAACAAAAAACGGTCTGCTATAGCTCACAGGCCTAGGCCTGGGCCTACATACATGTAGATAGATAAGCAAACATACTTTTCAAGGATGCTGCTGCGACGACTCGTTCTAGACTGAATGTAGGTTTTTGGCCAGTCAATGCTATTAAACAAAAGATGCGTGTTTGGATGCCTTGCATGGATGTCTTGTATCGCTGCTGAGGATGAAATTGGAATTATCTGATTATGTGTGTCAGTAGGTTCGTTTCATTGTTTTATAATCATCCAGTCGTAGTTGAAAACAAGACCAGGGAACGAGGTCGACTGGGGAAACCCAGCGAAAGTCGAATTACTTGGTAATTCTCGAAAAACCAAGTTTCTCTCGAAATACCTTGTTTTTCTCCAACTTTCTTGCTTAAAACTAGGTAATTCGCGAAAAACCATGTTTTTCGGTAGAATTACCAGGTTTTATCAAGATACGGCCGTAAAACCTTGTTTCTCTCCTGAATTACCTAGTTCTTCATCGAAATACCATGTTTTACGCGAAAAACAAGGTACTTCTGTCGAAATACCAAGTAACTCACCGTAAAACCATGTTTTTCGGCGTAATACAAGGTTTTTCGATCGAAATACCAAGTTTTTCGTAGAAATACCTGGTTTCTTTAATAAATGTACAAACGGCTTGCCATAGACGGTGCGTAGATATATCTTCACAAATCAAGTCAACAATCAAGGCAGGGACAATTTTCAGAAATTCATTCTTGGCATTAAAGCATGGAAATTACTGAAAAAGTTTACTTATGAAAGTCAGGAAGGGAAAAAAATCGAAATGGTTCTTTTAACACCCAGTGCATATGTACCGGGTATGATTCCAATGCGAGTTCTTAGTGCATAATAGCATCATTCACTGTCCATCGTGGAGTTTTCTGATCTTGTCAGCGCGTGAACACGTACCCTCAATCTCTGATAGGTTTCTATGCCATACATATCCTCTGGATCTGTTGGGTCAAACTGCTAATGAAGTGAATGGTCATCAAGCTCGGCAATGGAAATGTCTGTGTTGACAACAACCACTTTATCATCATCATCATCAGGCAGGGGAGCATTCAGATCCAGGTCATAACGAGAAGTATCTTCCTGCAAAATGATGAGAAACAATTGAATAGGTTGAAAAAGAAATGATAGCTTTGCTACGCTAGGCGTGGGTCCGAATGTTGGTTGAAAAACATTTGGCAGTAAGAAAGTTTACAGAACAACAACAATTTATTGCAAATCAAGACCCTGGCTACAGTAAATCTGGAAATGTACGGTAAATTTGGAAATGTTCGCTAGCTGGAAATTTTTGCTAAAGTCTGTTGTCTGCGAAAATAAAAAGCTGCAAATATTTTTGGTTCAACTGATTTACTGAACTGAAGGACCGTCAGCAATTAGCAAAAATATAAAGCATTGAAAGAGGGGCTTTTTATCAATTAGCGAAAATTTGAAGTAGCGAAAGTATTCAGCTCTGCAGTATCTGACTTTTTAAAATGTTTCTCACCTCATCCATATTTTCGTAATATTCTTTCGCAATGTGGTAGTTGTCAGAAGCAATGTCGCACAAACCCCTGATGAACAATTGTCTTGGTGTAGCATTGCCAGCTGTCCTTATTTTGTGATTGTTCCGAAGGCCCTGATACCTTCACAATGCTAGATTGATCCTTGGTTGAAAGACGAAGTGAAGGCAGAAAATGTCAACATCATCATCAGGGTCAAGAATGCTTTGGTCTTCTAGGTGAACGAATAGTGAGTAGAAAGTGGACAACACAGCTGAATAAACATCTACATCCACAGCCTCTCTATTCTTGCATTGTGGCATTAGGTGTAGAAAATCACCAATTTCTCCAAAAATTTACCGATCACACCCATTTTTTTTCTGATACTTCTCATTGGTTTGGCCATCACCACATTTCTGCCAAATTTCAAGCGTTTCTGGCAGTTATTTCTGCAATTTATGGCAAAACTTAATGCATTTTCCATTTATTTTTACCCTCAGCGCCGAAATGACCGACTTTCGAAAGGGGGGCCTAGGCCTATATGAATGGTGCAAGCTATGCCGACAGCACACTATTAGTAATTATAAAATACGTTGGTATTCCGTGCGTATGTTTCAAATGGATAATGCATTAGCCTCATTCTGAATGGAGCGGGTCTGGGTGACACAACCAAGACCCCTGCTCAGTGTTTCCACAATGGCTTCTGGCGTCCAACATTTCTCGCTTCGAGCATTCAACGAGGTAGTGCAGCGAATGTCGGCCAGGTGGATACTCAGTGACCTATCCCAACGAGGTTTTGTACCATCAGGTACATTTCCTGCGGATAATCCGTTGAAGAAAGCGCCCTGCGACCTCATTTCGACTCCTGCAGCTTGCTGCTAGCGCTGCACACAGATGTACACGATGTAGGCACGATGTACAGACACACAGAGCGTGATTCACTGATGTCGCGTCATCGACGGAGTGTCCTTCCTGATACCTTAGGCCTATTTATTGCAATCAAACTGCACTGAACCTATGTATAGAGGTTCTTCACTGACGTCACACGGCCGCCATACTGGCCGTCAAAATGAAGCCTGGAGGCCGCCATCTTGTTCTCGGTTCGAACATTCAGCGGCCCGTACAGACCACTGGGAGCATACAACTCGACAAATCACTTTACCTCTCACAGTTTTTGAGCATAAGTAGTTGGTCTGGTGTGAAAACCGTGTTGAAAACAAAGCGAATCGTCCATACGGCNATAATGGGTAAGTACCGACGGGTTCAAAACACGAAGGTATGATCCAGTTCATGTGTTTGGGGCAGCTATCATTCCGACAGCATGCATAAATTATGGAATGAGATGCATTGCTATGAGACTGGTACCCGGTAACTCATAACACCAGATATATGTGCATACGTTACAGCACTAGGCGCGATGTTTGCCCATTACATCAAGTGGCGATCCCCCACTGCATTGCATGGTTTATTCGTGAATTACCAGTTGGCGAGTACACATGAGGGAACAGCCCTCTTCCCCATCAAAACGGGGTGGGTTTCCCCAGGGCATTGTAACGCGCTATGCAGAGTGGAAATGCCCTGGGTTCCCAGGATGCCATACGGCTTGCTGTAGAACAGTGTAAAGAGGTCCGATGAATGCCGACAACGTACAAACCACGTCAAAAACGCTGTGTTGATGCTGTGACGTTGCGTCATTTGACGGCCAATATGGCGGATATTTGGGGCTGTGACGTCACGTGAAGAACCTCTATACTATGTTTAGTTTGAGGTATTTTAGAATAGAAAAGACCCTCCGCCTCGGGTTTAATTACTTAACCCTTTAACCGTCTAATTTTTCTGGAATTTTCCATAGAAAATTATATGCATCAGAAAATGTTATCCGATTCTAAGAAAAGGAGCAGATAGTACCCTAAAAGTATACATTTTTGAAAAAGCTTGTTATACAAGCATTCCAGTGATGCCAATATTGGTGACCTTGACCTACGTTTTTTAAGGTCATGACCTTGACCTTGACCTTCAGAGCCTCTGAGCAGGTTGGGGACTCGGGTGACTTGTGCAAAAATCATACTGCATCAATAGAAAATAAACAAAACTTGCTCCTTGTAGGCCTACATTTTTGTGACAGCCTGTGTATGTGTCTTCAAGCAACAGTAAACAAAATTCCATGACACAAACGTTTTATAGAAATCTGTGGAGGTTCAGGTGATCGGGGGGGGGGGGGGG
>NMRB01000218.1:163423-219436 GCA_002633025.1 Notospermus geniculatus
GCTTGGGTCATGGTGCGGAAAGGTGTTAGAACATCACACGTTGAGGCAAATAAAGTTGACTTGCATAGGAGATAACACCATACAAGTATACATTTTTGAACAGCTTGTTTTATAAGCTTTCTAATGATAACATATACAGATGACCTTGACCAACAGTAGGTTAAGGTCATGACCTACAAAATCAATTTCTTTACATCAAAAAGAGTGTTCTTCGCACGTTTCGTGGAGAAGCCATGCTGTGATATACAAAGTCTCGCAAAACCTCGATACCCGAGGAGAAAAAATGAGCAACAATTGCCTCCCTGACACAAGCATGGATTACCAAGATGCATAGAATGTTTCAAAATGGTCACGGCTCCTAAAAACAACCTACTCTAAATTCCCACTTACCTGTCCCATTCCTGAACTAGGAAAAAATGGCTAAAACCTGATTTGAAGACAACGAGGGGGAGGGGTATGGTCAGAAACAATGTCCTGTCCTCTTACTTGTCCCACCCCCGAGCCTGGCAAAAAATGACAGCGGTGCGATATCTTCCAACTTAGGATATTGTCATTTTTACCGCGTTCAGGAATGGGACAGGTAAGTGGGAATCTAGAGTATAACCAATACTGCCTCCTTGTGTGCCAAACATCAAAGCAGTTGCGCTTGTCCGTGACACAGAGCGGCATGTTGTTGCAAGTTGCACAACAAGTCACAGTTTTGTTTCTGTGATTTCTATTCAACTGCTGTCTTTTCACTTTTTCAGCACAAACAGCACAATCATGTCTCTTTCCCATGTGTCTAATTGAATGATAGGCCCCATTCAACCTCAGTGCATCAACATCAGCAAGTGGTAGCGATGGTGGACGTCCAACTTTTTTGCGGAAAGAAAGATCACGACAACGACCATGAATCAGATCCATTTTGAAATCCATGTAGTCCCTATCTCTGCCATTATCTCTCCTGTGCGGCTGAAAATGATTTTCTATTGTAAATGCATTGAACACTGCCATTTCTAACCCATAAGAGAAGAGCTTTTTCCAGACCTTTCTAGATTTGCGAGCTGCATTAGAAAGTTTGATAATTTGATCACCATGATCGACACCATTCATGCGGTTTTGGTACGCAATCATAGCTACTGGACAGGGAACAAAAATTTCGGTTCCATTTGCTTGATGACGCCTGACATTGTCAATAGGCATTGGCAGATGAATCGTAGAAAGCAAGTACACTGGTCGATTGTCGAACCAAGATAAGGGTGTGACATGTCCATTTACGCGCCATAAAAGGTCTCCCCTGTTTTTACGTCTGTACTCTTGTTTCGGAATTTTGATTGCATCAGGGAGGCCACGACGATTTACTCTGACAGTTCCACAGGAATATATCTGCCTCTCCAAGAGGCGGACACACAACTCTGGATTGGTATAGAAATTGTCTGTGTAAAGGTGGTGAAACACACCTCCAAGATCAACAGTAAGATCATTCACCACACGATCACCAAGGCCTTCCTCAGGGTCAGCATCACGTTCCGTACCAAGATACACTTGAAATCTGTAAATATAACCTGTGCCACACTCTGCTAAAACCCACAACTTTAGCCCCCATTTTGTTGGTTTGCTTTTGATGTACTGTTTGTAAGAAACACGACCCTTGAAGCCAATCATGGATTCATCAGTCGCAATGTCGCGACCTAACCGGTATCTCTGCGCAAATACACGAGACAAGAAATTCAGGAATTCACGCACACGATATATCTTATCAAAATCTGGATCATCCCTGGCTGGCAGATGAGTATTGTCTGCAAGATGAAAGTAACGCCAGATCTGTAGAAATCGCTTTAGGGGGAAAATGTCAGCAATGCCATTATGGTGGAGAAACTTGTCTTTTGACCAGCAGTTCTCAACTCTAGGCTCTTTCACAATACCCATCAACAGCAAAACACCTAAAAACGCCGCCATTTCATCTCTAGTTAGACTGGTGTCCATGGACGTTTATGTTTATTTGGCTGGGCCTGAATCTGTTGGTCATAATATCGATTAGTTTCCTCAACTATCATATTCCAAATTTCATCAGTAAAGAACAAATCAAAGTAGGTTTTAGCTCTGTTACTTTCTGGGTCCAAAAACCGAACATTAGGTCCGGTATTCGGCTGATTGAAGTCATGCAATGTCCAATCATCCTCATTATAATCATCTACCCATAACTCATCCCGAAAACGATAGTTTTCATTGTCTCTTCCATGTCTACGTTGCCGACCCCGAGCCCGATAACGACCACCGGCTTGGCCAGGCGCAGGTGGGGGGGGGGGGGACCGGGCTCGAGCCGCCCGACCTTTTCCTCTCCCTCTCTCTCCTAGCTGGTGAAGGACTTCTAGATCTGTCGTGAACAGGACACGATCTGACATGACTGTCTTCATATTCATCACCTGCAAAAAATGTACGCGCAACTAATATACCCCAAAATAGAATGTTTTAGATCGTTTGTTCCCCCCAAAAATATTGTTTCACCCACCTGAAGAAGTCACATCCGCAGTATTTGTATTCACATCCAGGGCGGGCAGTCACGAAACTCTGTTAGCGCTAACAGGACCCTAACCGAGGTTAGTGGTGTTGGTTAGGGCACCTTGCCCGTCACGAATATCCGGTAACTAACCGCGTTGTTAATGCGCCCGACAGGAAATATTGTTACCCTACCAGCGACTCTCTTGTTAGGCACTGTTAAGGGATTTCACTATTGCTGGTCGGGACCACCTTTAGTGCACTGTTAGCTGATTTTGTGTGTTTGTGGAGACAAGATGTGGCACGTTGAGGCGGACGTTGCTCAAGAAGACCGCGATTTTGCAGACGGGGGAATGAGGATATATAAGCATCGAGCTAATCCTTTTGACGAATTCGGAGAGAAGGAATTCAAGTCAAAGTATCGCTTCCCCAAACCTATTTTCGGTGAACTTATTGATATCCTCGAGCCAAGCCTGTAACATTTCACCCACAGGTACGTACATGTACGTAGGCCCTACATGTAAATGTAAGCACATTTCCATTATGTGAGCTACATGGGCGGTCACACAGGACAAGAATATTTCATTTGCAGTGAGGGAAGTTCGTTCTTTCCCTCATCATTGTGACGAGGGCGATATTTAAGATGCTCACAAACGAGTCCCTTTACTTTTCTGCACGTAACCTGGCACAGATGTCAGGAGTGGGGCAATCTCTGGGTCACAAGTTAATAATTCATGTACGTCTCATTTTCATTACAGGTCACAAGCACTTGAACCATCCCATCAACTCTGCACAGCCGTACGCTATTTCGCCCAGGGTGGATTTTTGCCAGTTATCTCCGAGTTGCACGGAATGTCGGATCTTCGCCCAGGTTGGATTTTTGCCAGTTATCTCCGAGTTGCACTAGACTCGGGACCCAGTCGTTGTGTCGCTCCGGCCGCCGCACTACACTCCACAAACGACTGGGAAAGCAAGCTGCAAAATCAGCGGCTAGTGTACCGACGACCACAACGACCATCTCGACCAATGAAATTGCCCGAAAGCAATCTACTACTGGGGCAATCTGGCACACTTTTGATTGGTTGTTATTGATGAAATTTACCAGAGCCTCTCGCCCGTCTAGAAACTTTTCAATGTCACTAGCAGGGTATTTTTTTATCCGTAAGTACTGCTTATGGCACACAGCATCGAATTAGGCACCAGGATACCGTCCTTGACCTCGAAGAAAGTTGCGATATAATCAGCTGATTTGACATCTTGCAAAGAGCAGACGACGGCCGTTGAACACGCAGTTTCTGATTGGCTGAACTCATTCACATCCGTTGTTATTGTCGGTACGCTAGCCGCTGATTTTGCAGCCTGCTTTCCCAGTCGTTTGTGGAGTGTAGTGCGGCGGCCGGAGCGACACAACGACTGGGTCCCGAGTCTAAGTTGCACGGAATGTCGGATCGAAGTGCAAGCAGATGCATTCATGCCATTGCTGATGCAATCACCCATCAAATGGATCGATTCATTAAGTGGCCGGATCAGCATGAACTTACCATCACTAAACAAGCATTTTACGAACTTGGGCGTGGCTTTCCGTGCATCGCTGGCTTGATAGATGGAAGTCACGTTGAAGTCATAGGACCGAGCCGACCAGCAAACGAAGCAGTATTCGTTAATCGCGGGGGCTGGCATTCCATCAATACGCAAATAGTGTGTGGACCGGACTTGGAAATATTCAATCTTGATGCCAGGTGGCCAGGGTCTACGCATGATTCGTTTATTTTGCAAAACTCCCATGTGTGGGATAGATTCGAAAATGGTGAAATCCCCGACAGTTGGATTCTGGGAGATTCTGGGTATCCTCTCAAAAAATGGCTGCTCACACCATTCGGAACGCCGACGACGGATGGGCAACTGCATTACAACAGGGCCCACAAGAGCATTCGTTCCGCTGTTGAAAGGTGCAATGGTGTATGGAAAATGCGATGGAGATGTCTAACTAAACCCATAATGTTTCAGCCAGCAAAGGCATCCCGCATAATCGTAGCATGCGGAGCTCTTCATAACTTTGCAATTAAACACAAAGTGCATTTTGATCTTGAAATTGACCAAGACATAATGAACGCAATGGAAGTGGATGCCGGCCGCAACATTCTGAGACATGACAACGATGGAATACGGGCCAGAAACGATCTTGTCCGGAGAGTATTTGATTAAACCTGCTATGACAAGAAACTTTAAAATGTTTCCTGAAATGGTGATGAACAGTGTAGAGCGATCATTCACCACCACACAGATTGAGAAAATACCTGTGTACGAAAATGAAATAAACTGTTTTACTATTCGATAGCCCACTAACCTTTCAACCAAGGTGTACAAACATAACAAGTGATGTTAAAAAACAAGAATATTTTCTTTGCTGTACTTTTCTCTTAAAACTATTTTACTTGGTTGTACCGAGATAAAATATGTAAATCTCTTTCTTTGCTAGTTTTTGTCGGTCTTTGCTGTTGTTCTTTTAATTATCTGAGATAAAATAACATACTAGCGACACTGTTCCTACAGATCACTGACAGATGAGTAAGGCTGCCACAACCGTGCAGCCTGCAAGTTGTGATACACAGGCGATCGAGCTGGCCTCGTCACGGTTTCCTGTGAAGTGCTACTGCTCGGCAGAATGGTTGGCCGTGCCTTCTGTTGACCCCTCATGATGGCCAACTTCTCCTCGTAGTATTATCGTTTCAGTCGTAATGATTCCTCGTGTACTTTGAGCTTTTTCTTTTCTACCTTGATCATCTTTCTGTAGTAGTCACTTGCAGAAAGTGTTTTCTTGTTTTGGAGATCTTTCGCATCTTTAGCGACCTGTCTTGATGTTTTAAGTTCCCGCCAATTCATTTGACGTGGCTTTTCGGTTGCCTTTGCTTTCATGGCAGTATCTTCGTGAGAATTGTGTTCTGGTGATACGGTTGCCTGAAATGCGACGTCATCATCACCGTCAACCCTATCTTGACCCACTGATGTGGATGGACGTGGGGAGGCAGTGCGCAACACATCGTCCGTTGCAAACGCTCCTTCGATACCTGCAATTACAAATTGAACTTCGACATGTTATAAAGCACAATCACATCGTTTGGATTTGGTTTCTTTCAAAGCCACATTTCCAAGTACATGCAGTTCCTCTATCTTCTGACTTGATTTTATTCTCACTACCAACAATTTTGAAATCATTTTTGAACGAGCAGACCATGCACCCATCACCCTCCCTATTCACCCGAGTGAAGGCCGTCCCTTCCAGTGACCACTTTCAATCCCAGACTAAAGTACATACCTTTCACTTGCTCAGGGGGCAAGATGCCATACACAAGTTTTCATCCTCAGTTAGGATGCTCTCAGGGTCGTCATCACTTGCATAGGGGTTTTCTCAACCACCAGTCTTCTTAGCTTCCTTCAATCGCCGACGCATATATAAAGCTACTTTTGACTTGACATCCTTTTTCATAGCCTGCCACTTGTCTTTGATGCTCTCTAGTGTCCTTTTACTGACACCGACAGCGTTCACTTGTCGCTCAATATCTTTGTACACCTCTTGCTTCTTTTTTGGGGAAACGGTATTTGAATGCTTCGAAGTAAGTAGGGTATTATTAGCTGTGAAAACTGTTACAATGATATGTTTTTCTGCATCATTGTAATCTGGCGCCCTACTGCGCTTCCGTTTCGTGTTCTGTGCCTCCGCCATCGTATTCCGCGTAAAGGCCGCTTTCTATCTGTCCTTGGCTTTTATACATGACCATTACATCATTGCGCAGGCGAGACTCGCTACGCGAACAATACCTTTCTCGCCAATGAATATTAATGAATCAACCTTGGTTCCCGCACAAACAGGTTCAGTGCGTCAGCGGTAGCCTAACCAACACCAAGCGCAACCAAAACCTAAACTGACATTCGTGACGCTCATTTGTAACCTGCTGTTAGCCTAACCACCGATAGTCGCTGTTAGAGGCCCTAACACCAGCTCGACTATCGTTGACGTGGTAAGGTACGCTTTGCTTAAATTGCTAACCCGTTTAGGTTTTACGTTTGCGCTGCACAAGAGCTCTTTGGGGGACCAGTTTGCTTTGAGGCACTTGGGTTTTATAGTTGATTCTGAGAAACAGGCCTACATCTTGCCTCCTGACAAGAAGGCGTCATTCATTGAACTCAGGGAGAAGATTTTGGATTCACAGATGGTTGATGTGAAAACTTTGCAGCGTTTTGGCGGTAAATTTATCTCTATGTCACTCGTGCCAGAGGCGCTGCTCTACACGAATGAAGTGAATAAAGCGATATCTAGTGCCGTTAAGAGATAATGAGGGGTCTCATACCGATTTCGCGCGAATTAAGAAAGGAGCATCAGCACTGGCGATTCCTTGATGAGTGGCAGGGTTACTCTAAATTCCCACTTACCTGTCCCATTCCTGAACTCCGGAAAAATGACTAAGTCCGAATTTGAAGATAATAGGGTGGGGGTATGGTGACAAACAATAATGACCTGTCCACTTTATTGTCCCACGATTCGAAGGCTTGCGAAGAATGACCGCGTGCGATAACTTAATTTGAATGGGGTGATGGCTGACATGACTCAGGCTATTGGTAAGTGACATAACAATGTAATACAAGTTTCAACACTGTGAATGTTGATCTTCTGTTCAAATTTTATTATTATCAGGCAATTGGATTGGATTGGATCAGATTTTACGCCGACTATGATCAATATCAATGAGTGTGCACATTCAAGCCTTGGAAACCTGCGATCAGTTTCATGCGCTTGACGATCCGCGAACAAGTATGACTTGGCCCTACTGACAAAGGAGCCGTATTCTTACAATTAAATCCTTATTCACACTGGCGGCGTGGTGCGATGCGTTGAAAAAATCGCCAAGCGGTGTCAGTTTTGACATAGCGCAGTGCGGCGCGACGCGATTGCATGCGGTGGTCATGATTAGCAGAAATGACATCATTCATGTCATTCAAATTGTGACAAATATTCCAGAATCCTCAGCTCACGCGGCAGGCGATTCGACGAGGAAAAATAGGCCTACTGCAGGAGCNGGATTTCCATTGTCACGTCATGCCCTGGCAAACATGACCGTATTTCCCTTGACAAGTCCTTTTTATTGATCCAGAACATTACTTTTTCTGACCATACCCCCGCCCCATTATCTTCAACTTCGGACTTAGTCATTTTTTCCGAGTTCAGGAATGGGACAGGTAAGTGGGAATTTAGAGTATGTTAGCTGGAAGTCAGAATGTCATAAACAGGTTCTCTTAGCGACGGATGCTTCCTTGTATAAATATGGGGTGGTTGTACTCTCGGGTAATGCAAAGGGCTGCTACATGTCGGACTTCTGGTCGTCGGATGATACGAGACCCATCCACCTAAAGGAGGCGGAGGCCTTGAAGAAGGCTCTCCAGTTGTTGGTGCCAGGCATAGCTAACCATAGAGTGGATTTGTATACTGATAGTATGGTGCTAGTGAACGCTTGGCGTAGTCAAGGGGGAAGGGATATCATGCTGGTAAATTTAATGAAGGAGGTATTTCAGATAATATTTGCTAACAACATCGAGCTCGAATTGCGTTTTATAAGGTCTAAGGATAATCCGGCTGATGAGCCGTCGAGGTCGATTGACCCATCTCATATTATGCTTTCACATCGTACTTGGGCATTGGTAGAGGAACATTATGGGCCGCACTCCATTGATCTCATGGCGTTAGATAGTAACGCTATGAAGTCGCTTAACGGGTCAACATTGAGGCATTTTACTCCATTTCCAACGCCTGAAACGTCGGGGGTTAATGTGTTTGCTCAGGGGTTTCACGATCATGAGAATTACTACGTGTTTCCTCCGAACCAGCTCATTATGCCGGTTGTACGTTTGCTGATTGACAACAGGGTGAAAGCCTGCACTATGGTTCTGCCTGATTTTGGGTCGACACCAATTTGGGAACCATTGCTGATGATGAACAGGCAGGCGTCTATTCTCTTGGGAGATGTTGGGGATGAGGGTGTGGTTCTAAATCCTACAACACAGGGTTTTGTTCCTTGTGAGGCCTTGCCATTCAGGTTGTTCGCTCATAGGTCGTTAACCTATGATAATATGTTGGTAGTATGCTGATGTAGTTTCACTTGTGATTCCAGGCAGTGATTGTCCAGTCTGATATGGTGGCGATTGATAGGGATGCCATTTCAAGGAGGTTGGATTATCTCGAGAGTAATTTTGGGAACGGGAAAGCTAAAAAACGTATGGACTCGGCAAGAAGTGGTTTTGAGAAATTCTTGTACTCACTTCCCTCGAGATCGTCGGTTTTGACATGTGGCCCACGGGAGGTTTGTGAGTTCCTGGTTTGGAAAGATGCAAAAGGTAAAACAAAGGTCCATGAACTCTCGTGCCCCTTATTGGGAGAAGTTGGCGCTACAAAGTGTTCTTGCCCTACTCGTTTGGCGTCGGGCTCCGTACAGAATACAATTAATGCTCTTTCGAAAATATTTGACGAAGTTGGTAGGGGGAAGCTGTGGGATCCGGCAACCTCTTCGGGTAACCCGGCTCGCGCACCTTTGGTTGGGGATTACTCGAAACAGATTGCCCTAGAACAGGCGAAGTCTCATGTTTTACCGAAACAGGCGAAGCCCATATTCGTGGATAAGATACGACGCATTTCTCAGTATATTGATAACGAGCTAGAAAGGCCAGATATTTCCCTGCGGCAGAGATATGTATTGATGAGGGACCAGGCATTTTTTAAATTGCAGTTCTTTGCAGGAGATAGGGCATCGGATTTGGGTATTATCCCCGCGCAGGTAGTTAGGCAACTGCCGGATGGTACGGGTCTTCTCTTCTGTCATACATTAACGAAGACGATCCGAGGGGGAAAGGGGAAGGCCAACAGGTTTATGGTGAAGAGGTGTCAGGATCAGGTCATTTGTCCGGTGGCGGCGCTGGACCGTTATTTTCAGTGGTGTCGCCGTCATGGTGTGAATTTGTCAGCAGGCTATTTATTTAGGATAGTTGATGAATCGGGCAGGGTGCTTGATCAGAATGTTTCGTTTACAAATATGTATGACCGGTTGCGGGAGTATCTTGTTACTTTAGGTATATATGAGGGAGAGACACTGCGCAGTTTCCGAGCAGGGTGCGCGGTGTTATTAGGCCTATCAGGCTCTGTGAAAGACCAGGATCAAATGAATAGGCATGTTGGGTGGTTTTCTAACAAATCGGCCCCGTACTATAGCAGGGTTGAATCGGTACGAGATGCAGCGGTGGTGGCGGGGAGATTGTCGCAATCGGTTCTGAATGGCACGATGTATGAACAGTTGTTTAATGAGTTGATGCCTACTAATTTGCCCCCTGCACTTAACGGTTACGACCACATTTTGTATCATTCCAGTCCCTACAGCTGATAATGGGTTACCCTTTGCCGAATGCTGTATTGCCAGTTGGCTCTGTGTAAATTTCATAATGATACGTTATAGCAGGTGTTGATCCTAAGGTTGTTATGGGCCGAAGCCGGGTAGTCGTCTGCGCACATGCAGATAATGGATTTTTTGAAATGGATGTACATGTTTAAGGATATTGTGTATTTTCTCTGAGAAGCATATGGTTGTAGGATGATAGTTGTGATTATTTGTGGAATAAGGCATTGCCATTTAAAATGTGTGTTTGTGAGATTGTTAGGTGTTGGAAGTTCTGGGTAGTATTGGGAGATGGGAGAGTGGGAACATCGGATCACGTAGGTTCGAGTATGCGGCGCCTGCGAGAATATGGATGATGTTCCCCAATACTTCCCAGAATGAGAGAAGGGGATTGTCACCTGGGGTAGTGTAACACTCTAGGTGACAATCCACGTGACGAATGACGTCACAGTTTGGCTGGTTGGCGGAGCGGGGAATACATTGGAAGGAGCCTGTGGTGGGTGAGTAGAGATCGGGGAGAAGAGATGGCCACGGGAAATGTAGAAAGCGCCCACCCACCCCACCCCTGTTTAATAGGGTACACTCCCTTTCTCTTATTCTTACATTCGAGAATATGGATGATGTTCCCCAATACTTCCCAGAATGAGAGAAGGGGATTGTCACCTGGGGTAGTGTAATATCCTGAAGGGATGAGAACTTTGGACCAATGGTTAGAAATTAGAAAACATTTCATGAGTGAGAACACTAAAAAGACCGATGATTGTTATATGACTTTAGAAAAATACTACGGTGATAAAAATCATTACGGTTTATGGATTGATTTCAGAACCACTGAAGATAATACTTTACATGGTTCTGGTAAAAAATTACAAAACACTAAAGATGGAATACAATTACCGATTACTAAAACAGCTGGGAAAGGACCGTATAAAATGCACATTTTTATTGTTGCTGACGCGCAAGTAAATATAAGTAGGCCTAATCAACAACTACCTTCGCTAAACATTAGTTGATTGAAAGTCTTCAGCATTAATTTTATTCTAAATAAATACCCACGGAAATGGATGAGAATAAGGTAGATATGAAAGAATTAGGAAATGCTGTATATGGTACTACTTGGGGGAGCATTTGCTTACGCTTACTTATTTAGGAAAGTTCTGGGAGTGAATATACGTCTTCCAAATTTTGAAGAAGGTTTTAAAATATTTGGGATGTTTTTCCTTAGTCGTGTTACTATAGAATTACTTATTCAAAATGGAATTATCTCAAGAAATCCTTTTAAATAAATGGAGATGGGTAAAAAAGATATCGTGAATACTTTATATCGTAGTACATTGTTAGCTGGAGTAACAATTGGATATTCTTACTTACTTAAAAGACTTCTGAGGATAAACATTGGCGCACCGAGTCAGGCTAGTTTAGAAGAAATTTTAAAACTAGGTGGTGTTGTAGCCATCAGTAATATGAGTTTAGATTATTTATATCAACAGGGGATTATTCCGCCTGACATAATGAAGTAAGAAAATTAAATAATTTTGTTTTGGATAAATAAATACTAAAGTATGTTGAATAATAAGCAAATGAAAGAATTAAAATTAATTGAAACTATTGATATCCTTAACTATAACTCTACCGACACTGCTAACACCATCACTACCGTGATTTCTACCGACACCGCTAACACGATTTCTACCGAAATGTGCAGAGGAGATAAACTATGTTGTGGAGAGAGTAAACCACTTAAAGATTTTTCTCCCTCTGCTTTAAAATGTATTTGCAAGGAATGTACTAAAAAAAATTATGGAAATAAATAGACGAGAAAAATTAGAAAATAACTTAGATATATAAATAAAAAGATCAGAAAATGTGTTTCAAGAGTAGAAATATTCTCCTCAGTTTTAAAATGTTCAGAAACATTCTTTTACGAATGGATTAAATCTCAGAGTAAGGATATTTTTAGTGAGCATTTCGATCATGTTTTACCAATTCATTTTTTTAAACAATTTTCTAACGCTTCATTATTTTTATTAATTAGAGATAGTTGGATAAATATTATGCCGTTAAACGAAACAGAAAATCTTAAAAAAGGTACTAAAGTAGATTTTAAATTATTTCAAAAACAATTAAATAAAGCTAAAAAATTTATTGATAATTATTGGTCGAAGACCACGTTGCATGAGCACGATAAGTTTGAAGATAAAACCGAAATGCTTACCTATTTTGATTCGATTCAAACATTATTCATTCAATTAAATACTGAAACTTTACGTAAGTAAATGACGGGGATGATGATCGGTGGAGCAATAGCTAATGCTCTTGCTTTTACTGGTGGTAATTTTTTCTTTAAATTGTTTGATAAGAATGGTTATGCAGCTGAAGCTAAACGGCATAATCTAGCTATGGAAAAATGCAGAAAGATAGAGATGAGTGGAGTAAACGTAGACAACAATTGGTAGATTTTTATAATAGAGAATTAGCGAAAAAAAAATCAGGCAATTCCTTTTTTTTTTAGAATGAAGATTATTATCTACAGTTATACACCAGAGCGTGGAACGAACAACACCCAGAAAATAAATTACAAGACGAAAAGGAACCACAATTAAGGGATTATTATCAACCTAGACAGGAGATGAAGAATTACGAATATTTATTTATTATTATTGGTGTAGTTGGAACTGGTTTAGTTATTTGGTATTTTACGAAGTAAAATGTTACGAAGTAAAATGTTATAAATAAAGCTATAATTAGTAAATATTTTACACTTTCCTTCTTCGTTTATAAAATGATATTGATTAATAAAATTATAAGCTTTAACTAATTGTGTATGAAATAAATCCAGTCTATTATGATCATCCTTATTACTTATTGGTCTAAAATTTATCCAATTCCAATATAAATTCGGCTCTGCCGGCATCTCTAGTACATGTTCTAGTTCGTGGCCGCAGAGTAGTTTTTGACCAAAGATTTCATTGTTTATGTATGCTCTGCGATCTCTTTGATATTGTGCCCATTTGTTAAAAAATTCAGTAGAACAACCAAGATAAGTCGGTTTAATTATTTCCACCATTTATATAACAAAAATTTTATTTAATTAGGTTAAACTGATGCAGGATCACTATAATCTATAAAAGCCTCATAATAAGTACCAAATGGTATTGTAGTTTTACCATCACCTAAGATAAATCTTTTATCATCAAACGGATTTAAACTTCTTTTATTTATTTCCTCTACGTACATGTTATGCTTTTCTGATCTTAGTGTACGCATATCATGACTGCATTTTTTCTTATCAAATAATGAAGTAAAATAATCTTCAAATGTTATATGTTTTTTAACTACATGTTTACTTATTCCTTTTAGTTTTTTAGATTCGCTCTCTTTAGTTCGGTAAGCATACATCTTACTTCTTAAAGCTATAAATTCTGTCATTTCTTCACCAGCTAATTCATCCTCAAAATAAACCGGAACTTTCTTTTCACTTACATCATATAATGGATGATTTTTTGGGTAACCGCTGAAATCGAAATGATCTTTTAAATTGGTTAAATCCTTAACTAGATCATCGGTTTTCAGCTTTAGAACGAATGAGTCCGTATCCTGATAGAGTAATTCTATGTTTTTCTCACCGAAATACGGTTGTAGAGTTTCGTAGTAGAATTTATACATTAATAACTTTGATAATTCTAAAACTGTTGCTCCTATGTAAATAGGTTTATCAAATCTTATCGATGCTTTCCTCATTAGGATTGCGCATAGATCTTGGTCAAATATTATCTTTGAATCAAATTTAGGATTTGTTTGTAATTTTAAAGCTCTTTCATTATCGCTAACTAATTCCACTTCTTTTCTGTTTCTGATGTTTTCACAAGTTTTTCCGTAAAATGCATTGTTCATCAATTTGAAGTAGTCCTTTTCGAAATCTGTCGTTGCTTGCATTCTCTGTTTAGTATTATGATCGATGTATGCTGAAAGCCATTGGGCCGAATTCATAAAAACTAGCATTTGCTTTTTCTGGGCTTTTTCTTGAAGAGGTATTTACTTTTGCTTTTGCTTCATAGAACAAGCAACTCCCTACAAGAAACAGCAGAAGCTTTGTCTTGCGAGCATTAGCTTCATCAGACAGAAAATGCTTGAGAGCGTATACATAAAAACGAGCTTTTCCTAATGCCATGAAGCATTTTCTGTCATTTTTGCAAGCTCCTCCAGAGTGGATTGACCTCTGCCTTAGGAGCATCTTTCCCTTTTAGGACACTATGTTCATGCATGAAGGAGCAGGGGCAGATACAGAGGGGGGTTCTCGAGATTGGAAACCCCTCGGTGACCAAAGATAACATTTTTTTGTCACTATAGTACACACCGATCATCTCGCTTTTATCGTTGTAGCGCCTACCCGTGCTTCTGATTTAATCATCGTGATACAATCGTTTCACCGATGGCAGCGTGGCATCGGACTTTCTCAACATCACATGCCAGAAAATCGCGTCTCAGAGCTTCTAATTTTAAAACTTTTCCTAGAGGAGGTCCCCAGACCCCCGCCCAATCGGCGCCAGCGGCTCTGATGAAGCGCAAGTCGATGGTGCGCGAGTCCAGTGGCCTCTACCTTCGGAACCAACCCCGGATCTGCGGGGTTCAAGGGTTCGATACCGCCCTTGGGGTCCGCGGCGACCATTTGTAAAAAAATGATTTCTGGCTGACTTTGACATCAAAACACTGATTTCGGACGTGGTTTTTAGGAACAAAACGTCACAGAAAAATATCCCAGAACGCGTCTCAGAGTATCTAGATTTTCAAATTTTCCTGGGCCCCCCCCCCCGACCCCCATCGGGGCGAGGGCCTTCGGCGCTTTGACTCGTTCACATGAGTAGCACCACCGTGCGTGGCTTCGGATACAGACCCTAATCATTATTTCATTGTATATTCCTACATGATAGTAAAGTCGTCTCCGAATTTCGCAAATTTTCGACCCCAACCGGGGTCTTCGTCAGGCACTTACTAGTAGAAATTACCCAAGATCTTGCTTGGCTTCATAAGAAAAGGTGATTAGGTTAAGCAATTGATTATGAATGTTTGCGAGCAAATTCTTTGGTTTGTGCTTCTCCTTGACAAGCAAAAGCTTGGCCTTAGGGCTTTGGCTTGTAAGCCTTTGCTATGTTTTATGAATTCGGCCCAATGTCTTTGTTCAAATTCTATGATATAGTGAACCTTCCTTAGAATCATTCCTTGCTGTAAATAGAATTGTAGATTTCTGTAGTGTACTATATAATTTAATTTATCTTTTTGGGTTAGGATTAATTTATTTACTTTGGTCTTTTCTCGTCACCTAATATTTCTTTTTGGTAAGGACTTAGTTCATCATCGGGTATAAATAGTGGTTCCGGGCAACACGGAAAATTTATAGATTTAAATTTAATTGATGTTGGATATTCTAAATGTACTTCAAAATAGTAACCTATGGGTGAATCTTCGGGAATACTTAAAATCTGTTCCTTTGTTACTTCAAAATTTGTTACTTCAAAATTTGTTACTTCAAAAATTTGTTACTTTAAAATTCTTTTCAGGTAAAAATTCCATCTTTGCCCAACCGTATAAATTATTTGCATCGACATATAATAGTTTATGGGCCGTATTCTAGAAGCTTCCTTAAGTGTAAGGTCGACCTTTAGCTATTGTTTGCAGGGTAGAATACAAAAGATTCAGGTCGACCTTACACTTAAGGAAGCTTCTAGAATACGGCCCTATGATTTTCATCTGCTTTAACATATCTTGTTCCCATTATTCCAGAAATTCCTCCTCTTATAGCTTTTTCAAATGTTAATAATGTATGATGATCAGTTAATAAATCTAAATTTATATCTGTATATTTTAAACCAGCTTGCCAAGTTAATCCAGGGCAAGAATAACAATGACAAGGATCAATTTCGAAATATTTTACATTAACTTCTCTAAATCTCTCAAATAAATCTGCTAATAATAATACATCTGATTTTAAGTATAAGTCTATAAATTCGCCATGATTATTAATTTTAAAATGATCCCACATTTCTTTAGCACTTTGATAAATTGATACTGGTTGCATCTCATTTTTAAGATCATCATAAAACATTTCTGGGGTTAATTTTTTTTCATTATAACTTTCAAAAGAATTATAAAACGAATAGGGAACAGATCCTTTTTTCCTTAATAATTTAAAATCTTCTTCATTTGGATAAGCTTGTCTGGTTATCTTAAAATCATCATCAACCATTGATTTAGTACAATTATCTAAACTACCTTGTAAAAATCTATATGAGTCTAAAAATCTTAAACAACCGAATTGGAACGAAATATAACACTCTGCAGTTTTAGCTAATATTTTAACTTGTTTATCAGTCTTTTTAGTTAATGTTTTAACGAATAGATGAGCGTCATAGTTACTGAGGTTATGGAAGAACACAGGTACAAAGTTTATATTTCTAGCTTTTAAGTTACAATAATTATGAGCGGCTCCTTTAAATTTTCCATTGTAATGATCATGATCAGGAACAATTTTTCCATTGGTCTTTGACCACGCTTCGCGATACAAAGTTTTCTTACAGTAGTAGCACTGATTTGTATTGTTAAATTCCTCATCTTCTTCCGGTGTTAAATTCATTTCAATTTTTGTATTTAAAAGATTTGCAAATCCTTTTTCTATTGTAATCAACCAATCACAGAAATGATCTACAACGTCTGGTCCTCTATGACATAAATATTCACTTTGGTATAAATTTGGATAATCTGAATGTACGCCCTTAGTCAATAATAAATGCCCAGCTAATTTTCCGGCATATCTCAATGAATATTTTTCATAGCCACGTTTTCGTTTCATGCGCATAATCTAGGGCCACTAGGGCACCTTTTAACACCATAAAACTTGAAATCATTACACAACTGTGTTTTTGGCAGAAGTTTGAAATTTGGCCAAAATATCATGTTTTTTTTAATACTCACTTGTTCGGGTTGAAACTGGCACTGTTTTGAAGCCAGTCTGTTTCTGGACAATACAATTGTGTTAAATTCAAAATTGAGCAACTTTGTGACGATTTATGATGATTTTTCTGTGGAATAAAATCCCAACAATTCCAGTTGACTCCAAGCCGCATTTTATCAATACCCCGATCACGTGCCCTAATTCAGTAAGTCTATTGAAGGCCTATTCAAACCGGGGCCTATTCAAACATTTATGTTGATCCCAATAACAGGTTACGCAGGTGTTTATGACTGTCACAAGGCCTGCATCAATGGGAGTTGACCACGATTACCCAGTGCAACTTACACCGGTGTGTCAGTCACCAAGTTGGCCTATTGTGAGAGACACGGTTCATAATTTCACAAGGGGCCCATTACTCCATGTCAGTCGCTCCTTTTGTGGTTGAGAAGCTAATAAATATTCACGACTGGGTAATGCTAAAACCCTGTGCCTTGAGTGCCTGGAACGAATGGCAAGAACTGGGAAAATCATTTTACAAAATCATCTGTAACTTTGCTTTAAATGGGAATTTTAGCATTCCGAAAATTTTCATGTGTCGAGAAACAGACTGGCTTCAAAACAGTGCCAGTTTCAACCCGAACAAGTGAGTATTTAAAAAACATGATATTTTTTGGCCAAATTTCAAACTTTTGCCAAAAACACAGTTGTGTAATGATTTCAAGTTTTATGGTGTTAAAAGGTGTCCTAGTGGCCCTAGATTATGCGCATGAAAAGAAAACGTGGCTATGAAAAATATTCATTGAGATATGCCGGAAAATTAGCTGGGCATTTATTATTGACTAAGGGTGTACATAACAACCAACTGCTGATGCAATTTGTTATTTTAGTTTCTTTGTTTTCAATTCAACGGGTTCTACAAGTGCTTTCCGGGGTTCATTAGTTACGTGGTTAATACTTTCAAAATCTGCGTAAATTACAATGGGACTTTATACTTGAAGTGATAATTTTTTTAAAAATTATCACTTCAAAAATTTTAGTGTTGAGTCGATTGGCATTTTCACTTCACAATAATCGTGTTCACCACATTTCTTTTTATGCTCTATTAATGTTTCAATTCTATCAAAGGCGTTCATACACCTTCTACATAAATGTTTAGTATTTTTATTATCTGTTCTAAAGAAAAGGTTAATATTTTTTAGATACATATAATGTTGTTCGTAGTATAAAATATCGATAACATCATCATCATCAAAATTCTTTGAAAGATATAACGGTTCTAAAGAATAATCTAGAATTGAAGTTGAACCAGGTTTTTTAGTTTCTAGTCCAAAAACATTTATTTTTAGATTATTTTCCTTTTCAATTTTTGGAATATCTTTTATCATAACCGGAAAATTATCAATTTTTATTTCATTTTGATACTTTTTATAAGAATATATATAACTTACATGATCTTTAGGTGGATATTTAGCAGCTAATAAAGCCCATAGGAAACATTTTTCGTCGTTAGCTTTTACATTTATCACGGCATTTGTTTTGAAAGGAAGTTGAATAAAGTGGCCACCTTTTGTCTCTTTCATCCCGACAACCCAAATATCCATGTATTTTATTTGGTCTAGTGATAAACCACTTCCATTAAAATATCTTTCATTAATTTGTAATTTTATGTAATCTAACGATTTATTTAACATTTCCCTACCTTGTTGTTGTGTACCCAGCACTACTTCAAAGGGTGATTGAATGCTTTGAGTTGTCATATTACCCTCTTTTAAGAATTGAACTTCGCATGATAAACTTATTTTAAACCGTTTGTTTTTAACACTAGCTAGCAGATCACCAAACTTATCTTGGTACTCTCTTACATATTTTGCCTTTTTACCATATCTTAACTGCATTGAAACATAATTTCTATCGAGTCCTGCCGGCCTGCCAAATTGTTTAAGAATTCTTAGTCCATGAACGGAATCTATTTCCAATCGAGTTAAACCTTTAGTTGCACGTTGTAACACTGCTGTCGCAGTTGGCTTAGCTTCACGTTTCACCTTTTCCGTAAAATGCCTTGGTAATTCTTCAAATAATTCTTTAGTTTCTTCTTGTTTTGGATTAATTCCTGGTAATACCTCGAACAATTTTCTAGTTTCTTGTCTCTCTTGACCTCTTAAAATATCTCTTCGAATTTTTGGAGTGTAGAGATTAATAGTACTTTCTACATTATTTTTGTGTGTTTTTGTTTGAAGATATTTTCCCCACTTTCGGTTTTTTATTAATTTTTTACAGTATTCAAAATATCTAGTATTTTCTTCATGTGGGATTACTCTTCCTGGTTGATCAACAACGACAGCTGTGTCTGGTGTTTCAACATTTCTTACTGGTGGGGTAGTAGGATTTCTTCTAATGTCAACAAGATCGGATTTACTACGAGTAGTGTTGGTTGTGGTTTTCTTTTCCTCATAAATATTAGACCAGTTTTGTAAATGTTTTTTAGTTTTGTTATGTCTTGCAAGATTTGAAGGTGTAACATCAGTACTACACACTTCGCAACGGATTGTCCCTGATTGAACCGAGTTTGTGGGTTGCGGTGTGGGTATGGGTTGTGTAGGTATAGGCCGAATAGGTATCGGTCGAATAATTGGTGGTGTAGGATGCGGAAGATCAGCTAGGTTAATACCACCCGAAATTACAATTGGTCGGTGTGGCTCCATACTATCATCAGGTGATATATTTTGAAAAAATCTATCCATTATAAATTGTTTGTCCGTTTTCTTCTCCTCCATTTATTTAGTAAAATTTTTGTTTAATTAAGTTTTTTTATGTCCGAAACTGGTATCCATTCGTTAAATTTATCGCTATATCCTTTCCATTTTACTAATCCATATTTCTTTCCTTTAATTGTTTTATATTTGATAATTTTTTCGATTTTGTATTCTAATTGTTCTGGATTGGGAACATAACTCAATTCTTCTTCATAAAAATATCCATCAATTAGTTCATTCTGGTAATCTTCAAGCTGGTAAACAATTGGTTTAGTGAAAATAATCTGTTTAAGCTTGAACACATCTTCAGTAAAATTAGGAAGATAACCTTTAGCAAAAATAGTTTTATACTTAGAAATTCTCACATGATAAATAAAAAGGCAATTTCCAGAGTGTTTGCGAATTTTCGACCCCAACCGGGGTCTTCTTCAGGCTGGAACTTTACAATCCGAAACTCTAGAACAGACTGAGCTGAAACCCAAATGTAGACATGAAGTATCCCATCCAAACAGGACGTGACAGCAATTAAGGAAAGAAAAGAGTACAAGCCNCCAAGCGTATCTACTGAATAAATCTATAACAGTTAAGATATATTTATAATTTTTATTATTTTTTTCATAAGCTTGCATATCGACTAAATCAGCTTGCCATTGTTGGTCAATGTAGGAAACCATTGTTTTTCTGAATAAGAATTTTTTATGAACCGGTTTATGGAGTTGATAAGTTGGTAAATTATCTAAAAATTCTTTCACTTGTTTATATTTTATAAGTTTTTTATCCTCTTTAACTTTTTTCCATATTTGTGCAATATTTGTATAAGCAACAGGACTTTCCGGATTGAAATATAAATCTCTAAGGTACTGTTCGTGCTCCACTTATTTATTTTTCGAGATTTTATAAGTATAAGGAAAGTGCACGGATCTGGATGGAAGGAATTTTATTATTTTCAAAGCTTAGGTAGGTAAAATTTGAAAATTAGCCTAAAAATAGGGTTATTTTTAAGTTTTTTGCCTTTTTTTGCCCTTAATCTTCCCCTTCCGTCCAGATCCGTGCACTTTCCTTATACTTAAGTAGTTCGATTTTAGGTGGCTCAGGGTTAGGTAGTTCAGGTTTAGGTGGCTCAGGTTTAGGTAGTTCAGGTTCGGGTGGAAGAATTTCGGGAATAACCCATTCACCATCTACTAATTTAGGTTCTAGAAAATCCGGTTCTGATAGTTCCACTAGTTCTGGTTTTATAAATGATTCACGTTCAGTTGTAAGATTAGATTCCTCCAACATTTTATACCAGTTCTTTGGTCGCTTTGAATAACCCCAATATCTGCTCATTTATGTGGAAAATTTCATACTCATACTGAATATTTGCGTCATTAAACTTTATTTTCATATTTTTTTCATCTGTAACCCAAAGTCTTAATTTGTTAAATTTTTCTTTACAAGGTTTTTCTTTCATACTTGTTGAATTCTATTGTAGCATTTCTCCAAAATCACATTCCTTAACTGGTAACCTTACAAATACATCACTTCTCTCACCATTATTGTTGACTCTTCTGTGGGTGGGACATTTTCTCATTTCGAGTACATGGACTGCAGGATGAAGGTTGCTCAATCACTGATATACTTGCCTGTGATATATCGCCCACCTCCTTCAACAAGAAACGGTCTAAAGACATCAGTCTTTTTCGAAGAATGGCGGTCATATTTGGATCGTCATACACAGTTGCACTCTGAAGTTTTGATTTTGGGAGATTTTAATTTTCACGTTGAAAGCGAGACATGTCCGGAGGCGAGAAGGTTCAGAAATATACTTGATTCTGTTGGTCTCACTCAGCATGTGAAAGACCCAACCCATCACTCTGGTCATGTCTTGGATCTCGTTATTACAAAGTCCGAAAGTTCACTAGTCCAAGTCAAGCCAGAGGTATCTGATCCTGGTTTTTGTGATAGTAATGGTAATCCTAGTCGTGACCATCTTGCTGTGCTTATTTGTCTGTCGCTTTCTCATCCACTACCTCCAGAAAAGTGTGTATCGTTTCGTAGGCTCCGTGGTATTGCCGTCTCTGTCTTCCTCAGTGATATCAAGACAGCTTCTTTAGACAAGGCCCAGGGGACCGTTGAAGAGATGGTCGACTGTTATAATACAGCATTGTCCTCACTTATTGATAAACATGCTCCAATCGAGAAGAGGACAGTCACTCTTAGGCCCCACGCTGCTTGGTACACTGATGAACTGAGGGAGACTAAGCAGGAGCGTCGTAAAAGGGAAAGGTTATGGAGGAAGACAAACCTCACTGTTCACCTCCTGTCTTACCGGGATCAGTGTGCAACAGTTAACAAGATGTTACTGAAGGCCAAGAATGCATACTACTCAAACAAAGTCTTGGATTGTGGTAGGGATATGAAAGCCCTCTTTAAGTTAACTGGGCACCTTTTGGGTAAATCAGGTGATGCTGCGCTGCCTGGTCACGTCTGCTCTGAAACTCTGGCCAATAATTTCAATGAGTTTTATTTGCAGAAGATCGAGACCATCAGGGGTGGCCTCTGTGAAAACAACCATGAATCTGATGACATTGATCCACTGAAACAAGATGTTCCTTTTACGGGCCAGGTGTTTTCAACTTTTAGAGAGGTTTCTGGAGATAGTGTGAGGAAGCTCATTCTATCATCCCCATCCAAGTCATGTGATCTAGATCCTCTACCGACATGGTTATTAAAGGACTGCGTGGATGCCTTGGTGCCACATGTGGCCGACATCGTCAATGCATCACTCAGAAGTGGAGATGTGCCACCTGTATTAAAAACAGCCAATGTACAGTCATTGACAAAAGTTTATCTCCACCGTTAATCGTCAATAACTTCCTTATGAAGTGAAGAAATTTGATGCGGTTTTCAGCAAATAATACTTCAATCTTTTCTGCATCTTTCATACACAAACCTGTCTCCGCAGCATCACTCTGACATTATGTAATCAGGCGCTGAAAAAAAAGTCCAAAATCAACTTTTTTATTTCCACGCCAATTTGGATTTTCTCACGTCCGACCAGTGTGTAGCAACATTTGAAAACAATTCACAAAGATTGTGCCATCAAATTCCACCTCAGTTTCTCAAAAAAGTGACTTTTGTTGGCTCTTGTCGGCAAAACAGTTGCGTGGGGCTTGAGATGGCCCCTTTTTAACTTTTTCAGCCATACACTGATTATGGAAAAAAGAGGTGTGTGAATAATGATTATGAAGGCGTGACTAGGCAGATCAAAGCCAATAAGTAGATTTTGGCATTGTGATTGTAATGCCTAAGTTTCCATTCATGAATATTTACAGCATATGTCACAGTCGTTTGAATCAAAGTAAGATTTGGTCTTTGTCCAGGGCTGTCCATTGAATCGGAATAATAGGTATCCCTTTCCCTTTAGAATTGAAGGCCTATTGACAGAACAAATGAAACTTACAAGTGTCCAGATACCATAACCTACTGGGTTTGAGGGATTTGTGGTTTGTGGTTTGCGCCCCTATCCGAGTCCTATGATTGGTTGGGCAGTGGCATTCACAAATGCGGGGTCGTCTCACAGGCAAAATAAGAGCATTTGAATCTACTCCAAAATCAAACCAACAAAAGTCACTTTTTGAGAAACTGAGGTGGAATTTGATGGCGCAATCTTTGCGGATTGTTTTCAAGTGTTGCTACACACTGGTCGGACGTAAGAAAATCCAAATTGGCATGGAAATAAAAAAGTTGATTTTGGACTTTTTTTCAGCGCCTGATTACATAATGTGAGAGTGATGCTGCAGAAGCAGGTTTGTGTATGAAAGATGCAGAAAAAATTGAAGTATTATTTGCTGAAAACCGCATCAAATTTCTTCACTTCATGAGGAAGTTATGGACGATTAACGGTGGAGATAAACTTTTGTCAATGACTGTACGTCCTCGCCTTAAGAAGGCTGGCCTTGATAAGGAACAAATGAAAAACTACAGGCCAGTTTCAAATCTGCCTTTTCTGTCAACGATCATTGAAAAAGCTGTTGCGGCCTAACTGGACGAACACCTGGCCATCAACAATCTGAATGACACATTTCAGTCAGCTTATAAGGCCCAGCATTCAACAGAAACTGCTTTGATTAAGGTCCAGTCTGACATCGCAGATGCGCTTGATAAAGGAGAGGTCGTACTTCTTCTCATGCTTGACATGTCGGCCGCATTTGACACCATTGACCACAATGTCCTTCTATCCCGTCTGGCACACTCATGTGGTATTATTGGGGATACTTTGGCTTGGTTTCGGTCATACTTGACCAATCGGCGTCAGTGTGTTGTGATTGACGGAAAAAGGTCTGATGGGAAAGTGTTGAAATACGGAGTTCCTCAGGGCTCGGTATTGGGGCCCAAATTGTATAGTATCTACACTCAGCCCATTGGTCAAATCTTCATGAGGCATGGCCTGTCATATCACCTGTATGCTGACGATTCACAAGACTACGTTGTGGTGAGGCCATCACCAGCCAATTTTGCTTCTGCCATCGCAAAACTCGTGTCATGTTTGAAGGAGCTAAAGCCGTGGCTGAGGCAGAATGGACTTAAGCAAAATGATGACAAAACTGAGTTTATTGTGTTTTGTCCCAAAGCTTTGAATGGCGTCACTGCGGCGTTGTCTCTTGAGGTAGGCGGCTGTGTGATTTACCCCTCACATACCGTCAGGAATCTAGGATTACTGCTAGACAGGAATCTTGAGATGGGAGATCATGTACGGCACATAACGCGCAGCTGCTACTTTCATTTGCGAAACATCAGCAGAATCAGAAAATTCCTTACTGATGATGCTTGCAGAGCACTCATTCAAGCAACAGTAATTTCAAGGCTTGATTATGCCAACGCGCTTTTGTACGGCATCTCAGCTGATTTAATGCTCCAGTTGCAGCGTGTCCAAAATTCGGCAGCACGAGTCATAGCCAAGTGCAGGAAACGAGACCACATTTCGCCAGTTCTAATTGATTTGCACTGGCTTCCCATGAAGGCTGGCTAGAGTTGAATTCAAGATTTTACTCTATGTTTTTAAGGCTTTACATGGATGTGCACCCAGTTATATCTCTTCTCTCATACAGCCTTACACACCATCAAGGACTCTGTGTTCTGCAGACCGGTGCCTCCTGTCTGTTCCTAGAACCAAGACAAAGAAGTTCAGCCAAAGATCATTCAGACAGGTGGCCCCTGGTCTGTGGAATGCACTCCCCCTGAATGTAAGGCTGGCTGAGACCGTACCGATTTTTAAGAAACTTTTAAAAACCCATCTTTTTACTCAGAGTTTTAGGTTGTCGTCTTCTCCTTAATGTCTTATCTCACAATTATTCTAATATTATATTGTTTTATGTACAGCGCCTTTGAGCCACGAGGAAGAGGGCGCTATATAAGTGTCGTATAATAAATAATAAATAATAATAAAGGATATCTTCTGTGTTTATTATGTCACAGTGTATAAGGAAATACTCGAAAGGTTTGAAGTTAACCGGGGCATCGCCTTTTATTACTCCTTTTGTACTATCTATTGCAGTCGGCCCTACATATATATTATAAAGCCCCAATAATTTTTTTGAATGTTCGTCTATAAGAAGTTTATAATCATCAACAGTTTTTCCTCTAGCTATCCTAAATAAAATTTGTATCTTGGCATCATATGGTCGTAAATCAAACGAAATCTTATTTCTATCTTTACCTTTTGTTTGTAATTGATTTTTAAATTCCTTATTGAATATAGGCAATGTATAAAATCCATCCGGTATGATAATATGTTTTCCACGACGATCTTCATAAATAACAAATCTATTATTATTTCTTGCCCCTAAAATATTGTAAAATGTACAGGGTATTCCTGCATAAACAAGTCTGATACTTTCTACATTTTCTACTTCCTCATCCAATTGAATTGTTAAATCATTTGCTTCTTGATCAGGATAATCTTTTGAATCTATCATTAATATTTTATCCATTTATATTACGTAAAAATCTATGAAATTAGTGTCAATGAAATTAGGGAAATGAAGCGAATTGGAACAAAAAACTACCAAGCGCATCTTATTTTGCGTGAGTGAAGTGTTGTTAAATGTCTAAATTTCAAGTGAATAATTGCCTTATGAAAAAGGGACAAATCTTCCTATATCTAGATCCACTAATTTCCCTAATACTTTGGTGGGAAATAGGAAAATGGTCAATTTTTGCACTGTAACACTTTTTCGCGGCAGTTTGTGACATACGACCAGGTGCGCCCACGGGTGCGCGCCCGAGTCCCCTCCGATGTCGATCGGAGATCGATTTTCAAAATCGCCGGATTGCCGGAGGAACAGCGGGCGGACACTGCTGGGACATCGGTGGGGGACTATACGGTACCGGCCAACCATTTTCAACTCGCCGGAACAAAATCCGACAGACACCAGCCGACATCCGGCGATTACTGGCCAGTGTCCCACGGGGTGCCCGTCGAAAACCATCCTATTCAAGGATATGTGAAAGATATGTGGGAATATCCGTCGCAGGCCGCAACGTCGCAAAAATCTGCCGATGTCAAGATATCCTCCGGCGGCTGCTTCATTTGTGACTGGAGGCATACACAGGAAATCCTCACACCAATCTAATAAACCGTAGACATGGGGCTCTTAGTACTAGAGGTATTCATTTTCTCATTTCATTCATTTTTTAATGTTATTTGCTGTACTCCGAGGCCGAAAAAAGGCAGATATATCACCAATATTGCAAACAAATAAGACTGACAATGCGTACAGTAAAGATCATGCGGGGCTGCACAGCAGGGACACTCCCTTTTCTTGGCCTCCATTGGCTTCCTCTGGTCTGGACCTGGCTTAGCTTCCTCAGCATCCACGGGAAAAGCAGAAGCGGCTGGCTGCGGTCGCTTGTCACCGTTATTCTGTGGGGGTGCAGGCTTGTCAGTTGATTTGTAATGATGTGATGGGATCACACGCTATTTCTGCTTCCCGTTCGATGAAGGTGACAAACGTGAGAAATGGCGGGAACCGTCCATGGGTTTCTCTCCATTTGAAGGATTCCCTTCCCCATCGTGCTACCAACCAATCAGGTAGCTTCCTCAGTAATTGTCTATTATCGGCCTCATCGTCCAATATTGAGAGCTGGTTTCCTGTCACCGCCACTGCTGAGTGACACTGACGGAGAAAATCCCCAAACTTTCTCAATGCCTTTCCATCCTTCGGTCCTACCCTCTGCCAGTTGTTGAGTTTCTCCCTGAATGCATTGGAGATGACGAACCTGTCACCAAAGCGTTTTTCCAAGAGTGCCCATGCAGCTGAGTAGACATCATCTCCGGGGAGTAGTAAGTATCCCTCCACCATCTGCTTTGCCGCTCCTCCCAGATAACGCTTCAGGTAGTGCACGCTCTCGGCAGGGGCCACCCCTTTCCCTTTTATCAATGTCTGAAATGCGGCTTTCCATGAAGGAAAGGACAAAGGATCTCCTGTAAAAATGCCGGGCTCTGGCGGGGGAAGCCGACTTATATTGATGTGTTCCGCGAATTTATCCAGAAAGTCTTGGAATTGCGTGCTACTGATAGGCTGCGCTGCCATGGTCCCATGGTCCTCTGCCACCACAGGTTGAGTTACAATTTCACATTCCTCTGATGCCAAAGGGCGGATAAGTGTTTCAAGTTCCTCTGCCATTGCAGGCTGAACGAGAGTTCCACATTCCTCTGCCAATGCAGGCTGAACAAGAGTTTCATGTTTCTCTGCCACTGCAGGCTGATTGATCATCTCTCCCTCACACACATTTGCTAACAGGTTTAATCCATCCATAGCGGAATAGTCCCCGTCAAGCGAATCTACCTCAAATTTGGCTTCCTCCAACATTATTTTCTTCTCTAATTGTAGACGTCTTAGCCGAGCTTCATTTTTTCGCAAGTATTCCTGAACTGCTTCCTCTTCTTCCATATAACGTAGTTGCAGCTTGAGTTTCTCTATCTTGTCCTCTCTGGTAGCGGTATGGGACATCGTAAACGTATCTTCTCTGTTGTCCTCTCTGGTAGCGGTATGGGACATCATGAACGTACCTTCTCTTTTTGAATCAAAGAGATTCACTATAGTGGCTGATGTAACTTCCGGGGCAACTCAAGGAATGACAGAACGACAGTGTGTTGTGATAACTCTGCTTTGTTTTCTATTTCTCTGCACACACATCGTCCGTGAATCTGCAAGTACAAATACAAACCCTTGTTCAAATATCTTGTTGTCTTATTAAACAACTGTATTAAGAAATGTACCACCAATGTGGGCAATGACCAAAGAAAACTTGGATGGAGAACACAGAGACCTACAGAAATTACTGCAGGCAACGGTGCTGCCATCTAGGAGTGACAACCGACACCACCGAGCACATGGAGTGAGTCACGTGACCTGAAACATCAGGCCAGCGAGGGGGTTTTGAAAGTAGGTCACGCCCAGAAAAATGCTACAAATATAATCACAGCCAAACGTGGCCACCTTGTAGGCTAATACACTTTCCTTGGAACCTGGGGAGCACATGCCAGTGGCCAGACAAGGCCGCCAATGACGATTTTAGGGAACAGAACGAGAGGGGGCCAGGGGCCTACTAGTCTCGGGCACCCAGCCGTTCAATCACTCCGCAAACTACGTGATATGAACGTCTGGGCCAGACCGACATTTCCACTGTAATACAGTGCATTGTGGGTAATGCTGTAGAAGGTCACGTGACATAAGATGGTTGCTCCCATTAATGGATTATATTTCACCTCGCAACCTTCCAAAATGTCTGAATCTGGCAATGAATCGATTGCTGAAGTGATCTGAAACAGCGTGCAACTTACGGAGTTCAATTTCAGGCTGAAAACTGAGCAGGAATTTGTGTATCCGTGTGGAAGACGTCGTCGAGAAATCCCAACTGACATTTTATGGTCGTCGCCATGATGAGATCACATGATCACTTCTCTTGCCCAATCAGCAGCCGGATTTGGATTTTCAAATGGGAGGAATCGGCGGATGAGAATGAATGACTAGCTCTGTTCCAGATTAGCCAATCAGCGACCGGTGATGAAATAAAATCACCGTCACAACAGAATCGTCGCTCTGTCCCAGACCCTCGTATATGCTATGCATTATACAGGGTCTGGGCGCCCGAGACTAGGGGCCTACACCACGCACAAGGCCCATCCAGCATCCAAGCGGACAGAATCATCAAACATCTTCATTGGGGAAAGATCCTCTGGGCTAAAACTTGGCACACACAATGTACACATATTGATTTTATCATTCATTACTTGTTTCTAACCATTTACCTCTTGGAGTGCCTTATTTTTGCAATCTTTATGTGACAGCTTGACCGGAAGTATATCAAACCACATTGACAATCAATGGCGAAAAGCACATGCACCACCAGCTGGCGCGATACCATCACTTCCGGATCCTTAAACTTAAAGGGGCGCTTGCCCAGCGCACCAACAGTCATCATGTGTTTTGGTGGTCAATTGCTTTGAATCCAACAAAGTTAGATAAAACTTAATGAGGCATGTTTTGTTTTAAAATAATAATTTAAACACATATAGACTTCCCTCTAATAAAGCAGTTTATATGATTCTTTCAATACAGACCTTGGTGTACATTTAAATTTTTCAAAGTTCTCAGTGCACCATGTATCTGTTGTAACCTGTCAACGGGTCGTACCTATATTTTAGTGTGTATTCTTCTGTGATCAGGTGATATAATTAAATCAAGAAGTTTACCAGCAGATTTTAAAATTTGTCCTTTGTTATCAATTTCTAATTTGCTTTAACTCTTTGACGCCGGGCCATTATTGGGAAAAAACTGTCTTTTTTGCAGGGAGTCCGGTCCGACATTGGTCTAGTAATTTTGCTGTTTCCCTTAACAGTACACGATTTCGAAGCAGCCTTTTAACGGTACATTAACAAGAGCGCGTTTTAGAACGTTCCTTAACATTAAAGCGAATCAAAAGCAAAAAAAAAAAGACTTAGAAATAGAATTTGAAAGGGGACGAATTTTCAGGGAAAATATAAACAAACTTCTCCAGAATGTCACAGGCTGTCAAGTGCTCCTAATTTTCCTAAAATTCCTAATATTTTTTTTCAGCTCCTAAAATTCCTTATTTTGCCTCATTTTTGGCCGATTATTGCAGGGAGTCCGGTCCGACATGGGTCTAGTAATTTTGCTGTTTCCCTTAACAGTACACGATTTCGAAGCAGCCTTTTGACGGTACATAAACAAGAGCGCGCACGTTATATAGGCCGTCAATGAAGCCACCGCGACGCGCCGTTCACGCTCAGCGGCGGTCTGAACATGCGAGCGCTGCCATTCGACAGGGCCAGTTTTAAGCACACTGACATGCAAATGATTCCCTCAAATATTTCTCGGTGATGTGGCATGCCAACTGGTCATGTAGGCATATAGTATGGCAAAAGCGCTTTCCCGGTCAATCCCGGTCCCACAGCCAATTCGAAAGTATTTTTGCTCCATTTTTGAAAAAAATGTCGCTAAAGCCTCTTTGCAAATAATTTCAGCTCAATCGGACCAATATCTTTTTATCTCGATCATGTTCAGTACAGGCGTGGAGGAATTATACTGTCAGTATAGTTCCTCCAAGGTACAGGTGAAAAATATGTTCATTTATATTAGAAAATGGATTGATCTTTTATCACGTGAAGTCGTACTAAACTACTCAAAGCAAATAGGTATGTGTCTTTTGTGAATCATTTCCGCCAAGTGAGTCTGCCCTTCAATGGGAGAATGTCACGAAACACCTCGTCCCCAGAGGTAGGTGGCTCACAGCCTCGAACCATTCGCTCCCAAACCCCTGTAGTACCTGATCCTACCAACCTGCACCCAGCAGTCGTGCTTGTTTGGTAGGACCAGTATTGGCGGCCATTTTTGGAGGAATTTTGCCAGTGACGTCACCTGGAACTTTTATATAAATTATGTAAATTCATTAAATTCTCAATACGACTGAAATACCGGAATGCAGATAGAATGTGACCTCCATTTGACCCAGGAAATCCACCAATCACGAAGGTGTTTTTTTAAATAGAAAGGTATCAACATATATAATTCCTATTCTTATCAGCTGCGCCAGCACCGGCCAATCAGATTCACAAACGCGATAGGCAGGACCAGTCCTAATATATGCAAAAGTCCGATGTAAGATTGTCAGGTCCGGGTACCACTCTATACTTCGTCGTGATAGGTATAGTTTAGATGCAGCACAACACAATGTTGCCTTTGCTTGCGTGCCCTACATACATTTATTTCATGTGAGCATTCGTGCATTATGACGTCATACCCGCTCTTTGAATTGACCAATCGAAAGCTTTATTTGCAAGGGGTTTGTGGCTGAGTAGTCCGAGGTTGTATGAGCGACCTACGCATGGGAATGAGGTTGGCCACGAAAGGCACCACCAATCTCGTAGTACCCAGCTTGGCCGAGGTTGAAGGTCGCTACACTGATCAGTGGAGACGACCCCATGTACTTTGGGGTTTCCAAGGCATGACACGTGTGTTATAGCCGGTGCATGAACCGCCCTGCCATATCTACCCGAAGGAAATAATAAATTTTAATGAAATTTCACACAGCTCTAGGAAGGATATTAAACATTTGTCAGAGATGTTTAAAAAATTCTAATGTTTGTGTCTCGAGAAATCTCGTCAGACGTGAAAGACGTGAATGTTGCCTATGCTCCCACTTGAAGTCGCAAGAAAAATAGGCCTCTGTATGAATGCGCCCATGATCATGTGATAGACATATTCATGCGAATCGATGAAATGGCCTACCTACCCTAATATCTGCCCCTAACACACTTGCAAATGACACTCACTTCAATAATAATATCACGACGCCCTCACATTCCGCCCCAAAACATGGAAACGGCGATTCTATTAAGAACTCCTTTAAAGTCCCAGGGTAGCTCTAAAGTGACGGGCAAGGTCAAGTAATGCGCCAAGTCACCTTGGCGCATGATTACTTGACCTAGCCCTTCGCTCACCGCTCATAGTTTTGCAAATTTTCAACTGTCATTGCCGGTGTGACATCTGCCAATGTTTCCGTATCTCATTGTTTCCCTTTATTGCTTGGGAAAGACTATAACGTTTCTCTGTGTTTCCCGTATCGTCAGTCGTACCTTATTCCGTCTGACAATAGTAGGGGAACACTCACAGATGGGGGTACATTCAAAAACGTCCGGTTCCTCATTCTATAGAATGCATCAAAAACAGAATTCTGATAGATGTTCTCTGTGTGAAAATGGAGTAGGCCTTATCACATTATTATTGGACATGTTGGACTTGGTCCATGTAGACTGACCTGCTACACCACGATTAGCCTAGGCAGCATTACCTTTCAAGAGGACTTCATATCACTTGACCACTGTTTAGAGTTACAGAAAGGATCCCAAAGGCTGAAGTGCAACAGGTGTTTTCACTCCCTTTCAACAGAGGACTCAAAATCTCTTGACTATGTTTACAATAACCAGGTGTAGAAAAGTTGGGGCAGCTGATGGGCCACAAATGATCTGACTCGCTTTCAAGAGAACTCCAAATCTCTTGACCAATGTTTGGAATAACCATCAGGAGAAATCATGGAACAGCTGAGGGGCAGCAGATGTTTCCATCCCATTTCAATTAAAATTGATTTCATGACATGAAGCCTCTTGGAATAACAAAGGAAATAAATTGTGTTGGATATCCAGGAACCATATTCATGAAACCCAGCTTAGTTGGTTGCTAGTTGTGTACATTGGGCGAGGTCAAGTGTTTGTGTGTGTTATGTGTTAACAGAATCTGTTAACAGATCTGTTAACTTCACCAGCTTAACATGGAATTCAGGTTAACAGGCTGTTAACAGCGTGTTAACAGGCTGTTAACAGCCTGTTTACATGCTCTTAACAGCCTGTTGACATGTGTTAACAGCCTGTTGGCAAGGTGTTTGGCCGCCAGCATGCATCATCACACAGGATCACACAATCAAGCCATCTATGAAAAGAATGACCCTTCTAACACTTCCATGTATGTCCACAAGATCTTGCGACAACTGCTCATATTCGTCTAGCCCAGGAAGAAAAATACATTGTACTCCCTGGTGCAATAGCCATCAGGAAATCAACAACTTCATGGGTGTGAGCAATTACGGTGGGCTTGGGAATTCCCATGGCATAGCCAGCCTGCCTATCATATCCCTCAGATGCCACGTAGTGCAGTGCTGTCGTAAATTTCTCCCTGGACTTTTACCAAAACCTTTTACCACGATCTCGCCAGGCATGGAAGTCATCAGTAAGTTCAGTTATTTGATCTTCTGATTAGCGATAGTGGGCAGCAGTGGGCTCTGTGCTTGTTACTGCCTCTCCAACATGATTTGGTGCTCTTTGAAGGGCTACAGCTTGAAGAATTGGCTCAAGTTGCATGATTTCACTAAGTTAGCTGATTCTCAAAAACAAAATGGCTGCTAACAGATCTGTTAACATTTCACATGACCTTCTCAACCTGTAACAGGAGCTTAACCTCTAGAGGTTAGTGTTAAGGAATTCTTCAAAAATCTAAGCTACAGCAAAAAGTGAACTGTTTTCTGGTCGAATGAGGCCAGAATAGTACTCTAAGTGATATTTAGAAATTTCAGGAATGATGCCCTCCTAATTGCCGAAATATTCAATTAGCAGATTTTAGGGGCTGAGATTAACTTAACAGATTCTGTTACACTAACAGCAACTGTTAACATATCTGTTAACAGATCTGTTAAGTTAACATAATCTGTTTATTTAACCGCATGTTAACAGCATGTTTAGGCTGCAGGTCAAGTCTCTGATTAAGTCAACAGATCTGTTAACAGATCTGTTTATTAAACAGATTGTGTTGAATATACATCTTCACTTGACCTCACCCATTGGCCTGTACAAACTGGGTGGTTTAGTAACTAACTAAGCCGAGCAAGATTTCGTGAATATCGGTCCTAGACTGGTTTGATTTCCAGAAAATATGACTGCATGAGGCATTTTTGAGGAAAAGCAAACAAATAGGTTGTTCTGAATGGAAATTTTGTGCACCTGCCAAATCTGAGTTGGTCTGGGAAAGATGTCGTTTGCAAATGTAAGATGTTATCATAAAGGAATCAAACAAAAAGGTTCAACTTACAAATTTAGCATTTGATAAATGTGGACAGTACCCCTTTAAACCTCAGCAGATTTGCATTCTAACTCTTCCATATGATAGGCAAGACCCTTATGTATGTTTAGTGCAAATTTTGTTGAATTCAGACTAGTTGATCTTATGATACAAAAGATCTGAATTAATGAGAACCCCACGAACGATGAGAGCGCAGGGTCATCTGTCTACATTTGAATAGGCTAACGTACGTACATTTGCACATGGCACACTAATTATGCTGAAAATAGTTCTGTTACCCTCAGAATGGGAATCCAAGGCATCAAGTTGACAGATTCATGTACCCCACTACCATAAAAAAATTTGAAGCTCCTGCCTTATATTACGTAACGCCAAAATTCAGGCAGTGAGAGACATCTGGTGGCAACATATGAACCGTATTCCTCAGTTACTTCATCGTTCGCAGTTAAACCTTTATGTTTGATTCCTTAATGATGTTATTCATTCCTGCCTGCCGAAGTGAGCTCGCTAGTCATGCCAGTGGTGCTATTCTGCCACTTTCTTGCAATTGATGGTGTTGGTGCAAAAAAGCCTGTGAGATAAACGGGACTCATGCACTGCGATTCGCAGTGAGGATTCTTCGCCCCGCCCATTCGGACAATGCGAAACATGAGAAAATATTCGGCCGTGCTATAATCACTGTATCTACTCAGTTATAACGACAGTACATTAAATATAGACCCTTCGAGAAAAATGGCACCCGTTTGTTTACAAATGTTTACAGCGTAATTTCTCCCAAATAAGACTTCGGTTTCTGGATCTAAATGCACATTTCACTTCTATGAACACAGCAGTGCATACCAGACAATTGGTGTGAATGTTTTGGCTGATTTTGGAGATGGAACTTTGCCAAAAGTATAGTGCATTCCAGATACCTAAGGCAAATCGCACTTGGCTAACCTTGTCAGTTTTGGTTATTCTATTACCAACAGCTTGACCACAAACACAGCCAATAGGCAAGGTGACATGCATTATAAACTTCACCATTGGACTCGCCTGTTTAAGTATTGGGCAGTAGCTTGTCAAAATAGTGAACAGGGTCGTGTAACACTGCAGAGTTCAAAGTAGTACCATTTGGCTTAGGTATCTGGAAAGGACCATACACGTGTTTGCAAAAAAGCTAAAACAAAAGCCGGCTGGGGCTGGGACGGCTGTTTTCCTCGAAACCGCATATTCATAGATCAGCGGCCCACCTTTGTCATCATGTGACTGAGGTAATCCGACTTATATTTATTCATAAGGATTCGTTCAAGTGCGATCATTGCTTATTCCACACCGCTTTTAGGACATGGCAACCAACCAAATTGAATACTTTCAGTATCAAAAGAATTTCTAGAGGGGCATACAACCAACAAATTACTCACGTCACAAGACAAAGAAAAACTGGACATAAACAAACAATACACTACACAAAGTGTTTTTGGTACTCCTTCTTTCAGTATATTATCCACAACGTTTCTACCAGTGTTCCCTGGTCGTCTTCAGGTGGCTAAATGACACACTAAATGTTTCATACAGGACAACAGTTCTCTGAGTTTGGATTGCAATATCACTTGATCAAACAGTCATATGCAATTCAAATCAAAAGACATAGTCCAGGAATTAACAGAGACAATGGTCTATTCATTCCCAGTGCATATGACTGTTTGATCAAGTGATATTGCAATCCAAACTCAGAGAATTGTTGTCCTGTATGAAACATTTAGTGTGTCATTCAGCCACCTGAAGACGACCAGGGAACACTGGTAGAAACGTTGTGGATAATATCATAAAGGAATCAACCATAAAGGTTCAACTGACAAATTTAACATTTTATAAATGTGGACAATATCCCTTTAAAACCCAACAGATTTGCATTCTGACGTTTCCATGTGATAGGCAAGACCCTTCTGCACATTCACTGCAAATTTTGTTGAATTCCGACTAGTTGATCTTATGATACAAAAGGTCTGAATTAATGAGAACCCCACGAACGATGTGTGTTCAGGGTCATCGGTGTACATTTGAATGGGCTGACGTACATTTGTACATGGAACACTAATTGTGCTGAAAATAGCTCAGTTATCGTCAGAAATGGAATTCAAAGCATCATGTTGGCAGGTTCATGTACCTTTTCACCACAAAAAAAGTTGAAGCTCGTGCCTATTACGTAAAGCCAAAAGTCAGGCAGTGAGAGACATCTGGTGGCAACACAGGAAGTGTATCCCTCAGTAAGCTCATCGTTCGCAGTTAAACCTTTATGGTTGATTCCTTTATGATAATATACTGAAAGAAGGAGTACCAAAAACGCTTTATTTACATTTAGTTTGTTTATTCCTTGAATGGCATTCTTAAGAAGGGCATGAAAATACACTACACAAACAATGATTTTCGTGGCCCGCAAGAATATCCGTGATACATTATCTTTAATGAACTGTCGTTGTAACTGAGTAGATACAGTATATCGGGTGTCCCAAAAAGTGATCCGTTTTTTTGACAAGTATTTTCTTAGCGATAGATAAACCGAATTCATTGGAAGTTTTCATGGAGTAGCTTTATGGTATCATCACCAAGTCTGCGAAATATCTAGGAGATCGGTACATGTGTATTGTCAAATTTGATACAGCATGTCAACACCTGCATAAATATGATGAAGGTCACATTGCACAGCTCTGATATTGGATTTTTGACATGCTGCATTGAATTTGACAATACTCGCATAATTTGCCACGGCTCTCTTAGATATTTTGCAGCCTTGATGAAGATACCCTGAGGTTACTCTGGGAAAATTTCCAATGAATTCGGTTAATCTATCGATGAGAAAATACTTGTCAAAAAGCGGTTCACTTTTTTTGGGACACCCGATATAATCGCGAGTTAGGACTTGTCTTGAAGAACCTAAGAGCACCCCATACCGATATATTTTCTGCCCTGTTTTCATCAAATTGGCCTCCGGAGATGAATGTTCTCGGCAATTTCACCTACACCTTCACTCAGATATCTCTCCCTCAAATAGTGGTCACGTGCCCTTCTGCGCCAGATATGGCCGGTGCTGAGAAGTATGTGTCTAAAAAAGGCACATCGGTCCCTGGCGCTAACGTCACGTACACTTGCATGAAAAACTACCGTGGATCCAGCGAGAATAATGTCAGGACTTGCCAGAAAGACGGGAAATGGTCTGAGTCAGATTTCGAATGCCGAGGTAAGCCTTATATTTGCTCTATATACATTCGCTGTTTCGAGCCCGCGTTTACAGCAGGGAGACATCCAAAAGGTATTGCCGGCGGGCACTCTTTGTTTTTGTTTTGATTAGCGTAGTGTCACCGTTGATTAACAGACGGCGCTGTGCGTTATGGCACATGCCCCTGGAGAACTACCAGGGAGTTTCGAACACGTATCTAACCCAAAAAAAGGCTAGTTGGTAAAAAAAACCAGAGCTCACGAATTCGTGAGCTCGGGTGTATTTTTTAGATACCCGTTATGTTTTTTTAGATAAGTTTGGTTAGATACGCGTTCTAAACTCACTGATAGCTCCCCAGGGGCCTGTGCCATAACGCATTACCAGCTTTGGCAGGACACTTTGACGCGCACGCGCCGTAGCCCCAAAATGACACACTCCCGATCAACACGCAAAATGTACAGCAGTCATACTTTGAACAATTGTGGCGCCCCATAGGATTTCTGCAGCAACTTTGCGTATAGCACATGATATTCCTCTATTGAAGACGAATGTCCTGGCTTAGTTTGGGGGGATTTCAAGAAAGTTTTCTGGTGTCACCTATGAGGCTCTAAATTTGACACCTTTTACGCTGTCCGAAGAGGCACTGAGCTGAAAATTCGCGTTTTCGTCAACTTCGGACGTGCGGGCAAAGAAAATCATGCTAGATGGCATATTTGCGTATAGCTCCGGTGGATGGTTATAACATTGGCTGTGTATGTGAGAATTTTCATTGGGTTTTGCCGATTTTGGCTGGTGTCACCCGGGGCCCTGAAAATCAGATGTACATGTATTTGGGTCTGCTACAAGCTGAAAGTCGATTTTCAAGCCTCGCGACGTCGTCCTTCTCGGGGCCGCGTCCAACGTTGTCAACGACGCAGCGTCGTTGACAACCATGACGCGGCTCTCTCATTGATCAAAATGACGCACGTGATCACCGAGCATAGCGTCACGTAGCGGCGTTGATATTCCGTCCAAAGCTGGTAATGGCACAGCGCCGTCTGTTAATCAGCGGTGACACTACGCTAACTAAAACAAAAAAACAAGTAGTGCCCGCCGGGCGATATCTTTCGGATGTCTCCCTTTAATACTTAGATGTGCATTTTGTAAACAGCCCACATTATTTTACAACGCATTTTGTGTACAGCCCACATTATTTTTTTGTATTTATTTGTATACAGGTCACATTATTTTATAAAAAATATTTATTTTATAAAATATAATAATTTTACATTACATTTTCATGTACATCCCTTCGGCTCCACCGATCCATTTGAACCCTGTGAAACGCGTTTCAGAGGGGTTTAGATAAGAGATCTGAGATGTCGATTTTGCGGAATTGTTTTCCTTTTCTGCCTAATCTATAACAAAATGGAAAATAGGCTGTTGCCTTGCCCGAAAGTTGTGCAGTTGAACAGAGAATTCTTTGTTACATCAAAAAACTGCTTTAAATTTCCAAACCCGATGAAAATTAACGATTTTACAATGCTAAACTTGTAGCATGTTTTGGCCGTAACCATTATGCATTCCCCCTTGCCTTGATACACGTGATTGCTTAATCTGTCCTACTTAAAGCATGGCGCACACGAGCGACTAAAATGGGGGCGATTACCGATGCGACTACTACGTCGCATGCGATAATTACCTTTGAGGTCGATCAGTGATGTCATCCGTGACATCACTGATCTTCCAATGAAGCATTGTCGTAAACGAGTCAACAAAAACTAAAAGAAATAAAAATATGTTCAGTCGCTGCTGTGGTCGCAAGGCCGGTGTCGCCTAGAAAATCGCTAGTGTGCGCCATGCTTTGGAGGATTGGAATGGCTCACTTATAACCAGCGGGTTGCAAGGTGCAATTAGGTCAGTGGCTCAGATTAACCAGGTGATGTAAGATTATGTAAAATTAGTCGAAGTGGGAAGGTGTATTTCTGCAACATATTTTCTAAGGCCCTGTTTATCTAATGTATGCATTTTGTATACGGTTGTTCACATTAGTTTCACTGCATTTGTGTAGGGCCCATGCAATTATCTTACATGTGTAGTGCATTTTGTGTACAGCCAGTGTGTCTCAGAACTGAAAATTAAAATCGAATAAAACGACCAGCAGTTGGTTCTTCGATGGTTTACGGGTAGGCCTTCATTGCCGTAATTGGCAAGACATGAGCCAATTTCCAGTTCAACGAACTGGGGCTGTGAGTTACATCAGCCAAGTGAAGAAGCCTGATTTCCCAAATTCATTGAACGTTCTGTGAGGAGGTATGACAGCCATCACAAGAACATTACCAACAATCAATCCAGAAGCATAGCCACTGCAAAATCAGCGGCGCTACCTTCTCTCATACACACAGCCAATCAGGGAGTCACAATATTTAATCCTTCTAACGCGCCCTCACAAGTCAGCACATGCTTTATGGGTGTCAATGTACAGCGGGACCCTGAAACCAAAACTTTCAAGCGTAAATTAAAGTTTCTCCAAATCACTTGAATTTTTGCCCAGTTATTGCCCAGATGCTACTCTTTATTATCAGAACTGGCAACGAAAATCGATCGGTAACTTTTCGTTTAATGCGCCATTTTTAGTATGAAAAGTTCAGGTCATTTGCAACCTGAAATAATCGCGATAAAAAATTAGCCTATTCACCTAGTGCATTTACTGTACATGGGTGGAGTGTGTTATGGTGCAATCTGCGTGGAGCACAGCGAAACCTGTAGTGTATACAAAACCCGCCGTGGGCGCAGCCATCTTTGATGCAATGCATTATGTCCATAAATTAGCCAGGACTCTGTATAAGAATGCGAAAAAATTGTCAAATATGTCCTAAAATCTCTCGTAGTGCTGGTGGTAGTGTTATGAACATCCAGGCGTGTCACTGAAACGGCGTTGTCTTCGAAGGGATAAAACAAGCATTTTTCTATCCGGCCCACAAACGTTTCTTGACAAAGAATCTTTTAAACCAGCTGACATTATACATTCTTAGTGGCCTGGTCCCAATAATGAGGTTTTTATTTCAATCAGGCATTACTTCTAGCATGTCTAGTATGCGCGCGTCAGCAACTTCAACTTCGTTGTGAGCATAGCTATACTTAGTAACTATGCAATGATACCATTGCCAAATGGGACACCCTAATCTGAGAGCCGAGAGCCAAGAGCCAAGAGCCAAAGAGCCAAGAGCCAAACCTAATTTAAGAGCCAAAACCTAATTTAAGAGCCAAACCTAATTTAAGAGCCAAACCTAATTTAAGAGCCAAAACCTAATTTAAGAGCTAAAAGAGCCAAACATAATTTAAGAGCCAAACATAATTTAAGAGCCAAAACATTTATTAGTCTTACCGTCACACACGCAGTCCCAGACGAGAATACTTTTATGTGTGGGACTACCAGTGACTACCAGACTACAGTGACTACCAGACGAGAGTACCAGTTATTTTATATGTGGGCCGAGAGGTAGCCTATCAATTCAAAGTGAAAGGTGTTCGGGGACTGGCGTTATGAATTCGCTACAAGGTGTGGCCACTATGTGAAAGGAACTACCAAAGACTACCAACGAGGATGACACTGCTAAATTTTACTTTATTTTATCAAGATAAAAACACCATAAAAATATATTTGATTGATATTCACTCCAAATTTGGTTGATATTCACACTCCAAATTTGGCAAGAATGTTATGACAAAGAAATGCACATGCTCTATAATGATCTTAAACTGGACGCAGTTTAACACTCCGAACCCGCTGCTCAGTAGGCTAGCCCGGGTAGGCTAGTTCACTTCCAATTTGCAAGCTCCCTCATTTCGTGAGAGGGTGCATTGGCTTCATGCACAATGCACCCTCTCACTCATCAACGCTGATAGGCCTACGCCTACCGGCGGGGTAGACCCCCCTACTTTCATCTGTGTCGATGCCTTGTGCCGGTGGCGGGTAGCCGGCATTCAACTTCTACTTCTACAAAATTTCTTTTTTTTGGAAAATCACATTCTTCTACATAGGCCTAATATTCAACCTCCTCAGGTAGGTCATCCCACTGTTATCCCCAAATAACTGTGTGCTGGTTCCGATAACCCCTGGTTTTTTATACCGTAGGCTACCGGAATATTATGGTTATAAAACATGGGAATTGCACAAAGTTTTCTTTTGATTATGATTGTAAATGTACTAAAAATTCCTCGTACGGTGTTACACCTGTAATACTTTATCCTCGCCTCTAAGAGGTCAGTCCAGAGTACTCATGATTAGGCCTTTGTTCCATTCCACCAGATGCCTTGTGCCGGTGGCGGGTAGCATACCTGGCATTCAACTTCTACTTCTACAAAATTTCTTTTTTTGGAAAATCACATTCTTCTACATATGCCTAATATTCAACTTCCTCAGGTAGGTCATCCCACTGTTATCCTAAAATAACTGTGTCCTGGTTCCGATAACCCCTGGTTTTTTATACCGTAGGCTACCGGAATATTATGGTTATAAAACATGGGAATTGCACAAAGTTTTCTTTTGATTATGATTGTAAATGTACTAAAAACTCCTCGTACGGTGTTACACCTGTAATACTTTATCCTCGCCTCTAAGAGGTCAGTCCAGAGTACTCATGATTAGGCCTTTGTTCCATTCCACCTTGTAGCGAATTCATAAGGCCAGTCACCGAACACCTTTCACTTTGAATGATAGGCTACCTCTCGCCCCACATATAAAATAACTGGTACTCTCGTCTGGTAGTCACTGTAGTCTGGTAGTCACTGGTAGTCCCACACATAAAAGTACCGTATTCTCGTCTGGGACTGCGTGTGTGACGGTAAGACTAATAAATGTTTTGGCTCTTAAATTAGGTTTGGCTCTTTTGGCTCTTAAATTAGGTTTTGGCTCTTAAATTACTAGAACGTTTTGGCTCTTAAATTAGGTTTGGCTCTTGGCTCTTTGGCTCTTGGCTCTCAGATTAGGGTGTCCGAGAAAGTAAGGATCACCTTGTGAACCAATTGAAATAATTGAATTGATGGAAGGCCGAGTTGTGGACGGTGTGAGGAACATGAAAACAATGAGAGGGAGATGTGAGCCTCGGACAATAACAATGGAGATTGATATTTCTACATGGTCAGAACAGATTGAAGTTGGCACTTGAACAAGCTCCGTATATGGGCGGTTATATCCGCAAATTAAGGGTAACATGAAACGTAGACGTTATAAGTGAAAAACTAAGACGTAATATTAAAATAAGACCTGTGATGCTGCAGTTTCTTTCGTGTAAGTATGCTTTTATACAGTAATTTGTAAGTGAAACATAGACGTTCAGCATGAATAAGATGTCCCGCATTACTGAGAGGTATCGCACTTCTAAAGCTAGGAATCCACTGCTGATTTCTGCGTTGCGACTTGCTTTGCAACCCGCCACTCGCGACTGAATACGATCACAAGGAACTGATACCGGTCGCCGACCGATTGCCGACTGAAATTGACCACATCTTCACCATTGGTGGAAATCATGTCTAGCTGGTCCACTACGGCGATCGAGTGCCCAGTTGCAACGCAACCCAGTTGGAAAGCGAGTCGCAACGCAAAATCAGCTTGAAAATCAATGGTGGATTCCTAGCTTTAGACGTTGAGCAAATATGAGACGTTCGGTGAAAAGCAGACGTTCCGCATAAATAAAAGGTCCCGCATGACTGAGAGGTGTCGCACTTCTCAGACGTTGCGCAAATGAGACGTTTTACGCTTCCTTGGGGAAAGGTGCTACTGTGTTGTTGCAGTCGTTAAATATTCCGTGTATAGCCAATCTGCTGATCAGCATGCCGGCCTGGAAAGAAAACGAAGTGCATGCCGGGAGTCTCCCCATGTGAGCGACTCCGCGAGTCGCTCACTTCGGCCAGGCTCGCAACCTCGTATCCAGGGCTTCGGGCGCTCCTGGGCTCAGGACGGATGACGCTTACCAACCCCTGGCATCATATCTGAATTCCGGCCTGTGATTGGTCGCCCGAAGTAGGAGGCAGTGATGTCACAAAATCGCGACTATTAATAGTAAAGCACGTGGGTTACATAGTACGATGTGTCGATGAATGAAAATGAGATTTATATGATTATAGGCCTGAGGGCCTTATAAAGGCCGGTGATGCCCTAGTTAGTAGAGCCTACCTACCTTAGAATATCACACATCACATTTTCACGTCTGTTTCGGAACGGCAATGCAGCTGCTGACCGCTGATAGCGCTTCATTAGCATAATGCGCGCCACATTGCATGCACAGACGGCACCACAAGTCGGGTGGTTACAATCATTAAAGCCTCACTGTATTGAATGAGGAACCGGCGTGCCGTTTATCCCGACAGGTCGGCGCAGCGATCGATGAGACCGAACCGACGTCATTGACGTCGTTTTATGTGCTGGCGTTGCGTCATGAAAACATCTGCTGTACATTTTTCTACAGGAAAAAATAAGATAAAGACGTTGCCGTTATCGCCATCCTACCTCTCTATTTTAAGAAAAAAAAGCAAAGAAATTGCAGAAATTTTCATCCGCGACAAGATGGTGTAAATTTTAATGTCATGCGACCGAAAAAATAGGGTTTATTTCACGCCAGAAGTTAATGGAAATGGCTGGAAATCACGTTGAAAAAAGAAACTTCGGTCTCATCGATCGCAGCGCCACGTCGTGACGTTAGTTCGTCCGGTTCCTCATTCAGAAATTGCCTACGTCCTCCGACTTTAGTGTAGTGTAAAATGTACTGTGGTCTATCTGATTACATTAGAGATCTGCCTGCAGTTTTTTCAATGTGTGCTGAAAACTAGGCACTGATTCTTTTAAGTAAGTAGGCCTATGAGGCAAGCATTTTGGGGACGTTCATGAGGCTATGAGACCTATACTTGCACTCTCCTAACACTTTGAAAATATCGTTAAATTCAATACAGTGAGGCCTTAAAACGTAAACAAAAACTAGGGCCTATTTTCGGCAATACTTTCTATGTTTTCGACGTTTAAAGTAGTTAATTTCATCGATCTATACTCAATTAAATCAGTAAATGAGAAAAAGGGACTATAAACATCAATTACAACCTTCGGCAATTTCCGTGAAATCCCCAGATTCTGGGGAATTCAGATCGTGATTCCGAGTGAGCGAGTGGTCCGAGGTTGTCTGAGCGAACTATACCCCTGGGGACGAGGTTACCAGGCTCGAGGAAGCCTTGGCAACCTGCCAAATACCTTTTCGAACGCTCTCGCGCGTCTATGAAGGCGCCCATGAAAAAGCGACTGCAGCGCCACCGAACGTCTCATTTGCGCAACGTCTCAGAAGTGCGATACCTCTCAGTCACGCGGGACCTTTTATTTATGCGGAACGTCTGCTTTTCACCGAACGTCTCATATTTGCTCAACGTCTTAGAAGTGCGATACCTCTCAGTCATGCGGGACTTCTTATTTATGCGGAACGTCTATGTTTCACTTACAAATTATTGCATAAAAACGTACTTTTGGGACGTTTATGTTATTCTTATACACAGATGACTTAAGGTGGCGGGGGTGACTAGCCCGGCGCATTCTCCCGCTGAATATGGAAATGATTTGAATGAATTTATTCATGCGCTCAAGCGCAGTCGGTCACAATCATAGCCTGTTTCAATATTTGGCAAGTGTAGTTCTTAGGCATGTTGGGCCTGGAATGGTATTGCGCAATACCTCTTTCGACGCCTTTCCTTTAGGCCACGCCGTTCCCTAACAAAAGCTCTATCGTCGATGATTTTTGAACAGACTTCATCCGAACGTGACCAACTCCACACGCGTTCTTCATTACCATAACAAAGGGCTCGCGGGGAAAGTTGCGGACTTTCTCACAAATTTTCACGAGCGATTTCTTTTTTGTGCGTGGATCGATGGTCAATCTGATTTCGAATATGATCTGGAAAAAACTTCTTCTAAGGCCGTTCCAGCCCCGATTTTTGAATTTCAGACGAAAACACCCAAAATTATTCAGTTTTCTGTTTTGACCCTTTTCAGACCACTAATTAAGCAATTGCTAATTAGTTATTTCAATTTTGAAAAATCGGGCCTCGAACGACCATAGAACTCGCCATGCTGCATCCATCACTACCTAAAATCCGGTCATTTGGAGCCGGCTGTACCCGTCATCGCCTCTGAAAACTTCATCTGGGACTTGCCATTGTTCATGAATAAAGTTACATAATCAGTCAATTATTGTGCAGTTTTTCAATTCGGAGATCTGAAACAATCCATAAACTCACATATTTCGTTGGCAAAATAAACTTCGGTCGTAACACATTCGTGCAATTCAATTTCAAAACGGACCTCAATTGGATGCGTTCACTATCTCCCCCGCCACCTTAAGAAGAGTGCATACACAACTGCAGTTTCAAACTGCAGCATCACAGGTCTTATTTGAATATTACGTCTTAGTTTTTCACTTATGACGTTTACGTTTCATGCTACCCTTAATTTGCGGATATAACCGCCCATACTCCGTACTTGACATTGTGCCACTATGAAGACAATCGACAAAGATGGACTGCCCCAGCCTCAGAATATGTAGGTCTACACATTATTATTTATATGATGATATTATTTATATGATGATATCATCTGCCATTACTCTCACTAAATGCTTGGAAAAGAAAGACAGATTGGGCACGTGTGCACGCGGCGGGTCAGTGACTTCACAACACCGGCCAATCAGAATCAAGAGATTCTGCAACAAAATCGAACTACCACCGGCGCAAGTCAAATATTGAAGCAGGCACCCCAGCCATGCCAGCAGGACTATCAAAATAACGAGCTGGCGACAGAATCAATATGATGTTTCCGCAATAACCAGAGCCTATTTGATCAGGTTGAATTGAATTGAATTGAATTAAAGTTGGTTTACTTGATCAAGGTGAACATTTGTGCCACTACGAAGACAATCGATAGAGATGCAATGTCCATGTCCACATTGTTATTCGTATGATAACATATGTCATTACTCTCCCTAAAAGTTTGGAAAAGAAAGGCAGATCACATAGGCACTGGGGGCCATTGACAAACTAATAAGTGTGACACTTATATCCTTTGTTCAACACACGATAAGTATCACACTTTGACTTAACAGCGTTTACCAGTCTGCAGTGTTGTCATACGTTCACCAGAGCTGCCCTCGCCGTCGATAAGTGCTTTCATTAAAGCAACAGTTAGAGAATGAAAAAGGTTTGGCGATCTCAGTTGTTCATCAGTTAGATCGTTTCACAACTCGTGTTCAAACAAAAACAGAATCGACGGCTAAGGTAGGCTGAAGGGGTTATTGTCGTCCTGGGTATAGACGAAGTATACCCAGGTTCAATGTCGTCCAGACAAACTATACCCTGGGTATAGTTTGTCTGGACAAACTGTACCCAGGGTATAGTTTGTCTTGACAAAGTGTACCCAGCTTCCCATATGTACACCTGAAGACGAGATTGGTATCACAAAGGGCAAAAAAGGATCTAAAAATTTTCGTCTGAGATTGTCACGTGCGTGTTGCCAAGATTCGCGTGACCGCAAAACTGATGACGTCATGAAGTACATGGGAAAGCTGGGAGTATTTCGTCATTTTCATGAATTTTCTTTTACCATAACAAGTTTGCGCCATGGGACACTTCCGGTAAACAGCCATACAGTGGGATTATATGCTGAAAAGGGCTGAAAATTAATGCTATACCTACTATTTGGGAATAGGGAGATAAGACCAATCCCTACAACTTTTCAAAAAGGACCCATAGTAAATTCTCAAACACTTAGGAGCTGCAGGCCTAATTCGAGACACTTCCGGTAAGCAACCATACAGTGGGATTATTGCCGCTGAAAATTAATGCTATAGGCCTGTAGGCCTAGTTCGAGGCTATCCTTCATGATTTACGCTGAATATCAACCTCACTACACCTCTTCAGTAGTGTCATACTTCGATTGTCAGTAGGCCTATGGTGTAGTGCGTGTGTTTATGGGTTCAATTATGAGCGAAGGATCGAAGCCATAATGTTGCCCTTACCGCCATTTTTACTGGCAAGGCCTAGATGCCATGTAACTTTGCGATACCAATCTCGTCTTCAGGTGCACATATCGGAAGCTGGGTACACTTTGTCAAGACAAACTATACCCTGGGTATAGTTTGTCTGGACAAACTGTACCCAGGGTATAGTTTGTCAGGACGACATTGAACCTGGGTATACTTTGTCTATACCCAGGACGACAATAACCCCTTCAGCCTAAGGCTGCTCTCACGAATGAGGTACACGTGCGTACCAAAAAGAGGCGCTGACCAGGTTCTTCGAAGACTAAGCATGTGTTATTACGATGACGAAAGCAATTGTTTACAGTTTACAGACGAAAGCAATGGTTTACAGTCTACAAAATAGCCAGATATTTACTACCATTAAGATTCATCAGGCTTAGATGGGTTTTTGGGCAGAGGCCGTTTTTCAGGTTGTGTAAAACCACACTTAGATGGTTGATGGGTTTCAGGCCTAGTTCAATTATTTCGCCCAAATCTGGCATCATACAATTGCCGTCAGAAGCCTCCACACAGACTAATTCTGCGTTGGATAATAGACAGCTTCTGAAAGCGCCCTGTTAGGCCATAGGACTACGTTTATCTATTGTTTGGGTGTACAGGCCTACTGCTGAAGAGATTTTGAGAGTCATTGTTCAGTGGTCCAGGCATTCCAGCTGAATTGATCTTGAGTCCATAGTCCTCAAATAGGCCTACACATCTGCCTTCCTGGCATTGTCTGGATGACATTCAGAAGTTGCGATCCAAAACAGGTCGTACTCTTCCAAAATGAAGAGCCTGATAATGATGCTGGTGTTTGGAGCTGTTATAGCAGAAAACCCTTTGCCAGATGATCCATTTATAGCAATCTGGAATGCACCACTCAACATGTGCAAGGAACCACACCGGCCCGATCTTTCTCAATATGATATTGTTGCCAACGCCAACCAGAAGACTTCGGGAAAAGCTCTGACCATTTGGTACAGACATGGAAAGTTACCACGGATTGGTCACCACAATTTGAAAGATATCAATCCAAAAACATGGTACGGAGGGATTCCACAGGTGAGTGAACTTAAAGGAGCTTTGGCTATAAAGCAAGGCGCCCACTGTGCTATTGAGAACTGCTGATTTGCTTTGTTTCCTTGCATGAAGATTGCTTTCTTCCAAACCTACTTTTTAGCTCACCTTTGTGAGGTGAGCTTCTCTCCTGGTGTGTCGTCCGTCGTGCGTTGTCGTCGGCGTCCGTCGTCGTTAACAGGGGTGGCACGTTTCTAAACCGCTTGGGTTACAAACTTGAAATTTGGTGTATAGGTGCCCTATGATAACAACTATCTCTGGACCGAAACTTAGCGCTGCTGATTGTACACTCTGGCCAGTAGTGGGCGCTTGGTGAAAACCTTCTTTCGGCCTTATCTCCTGAACGCTGTTAGCTAGAAGAACGAAACTTTTATGGTGGGTTCCTCTGATGAGACTACATCACATAAAACCCGGGTTTTTGATTTGACCTACTCTTCAAGGTCACACAGGTCAAAGTTCAAAATTCGCTGTTTGGTGGCACATTTCATGGCTATTTGACATAGTGTTGTGATGTGGTGTGAAGATATATCCAGACACCCTGCACAAATGCGCCAAATCAACCCGATCGGACTTCAAATATGGTCGCCAGGAAGCCGTCTTGAAAAATGGACTTTGACCCACATTTTAGAAATAGGAGTAGGTAGGATGTTTAACCTTGTCAAAATATGTATCTAAGTACCATATATATACATGTATATGGTAAATTTCAGTTACATTCGACGTCAAATATGGCCGCCAAGGAGCCATCTTGAAAAACCGTGCCTAAATATGTGTCTTGGTACCGTCTACTTAGTATCATACTAAAATTTCACAAGAGTTTGTTTGTTTGTTTGTTTGTCCGCGTTTTTCTCCGAGACTAATGAACGGATCGGCGCCAAACTTGGTATGCAAGTGTCCTTACGAAGCCCGAATTTTGATATCACTTATAGTTTTCGAAATATTAAGATATTAACGAACATAACAATGCTGTTCAGGCCTATTGATGTCATGACGTCACCGAGATTGCCGTCGCGTCATCCGTGACGTCGCCAACGTCATGTGCGGCGGAATGACGTCATTACGCCACTCGAACGGGATGACGTCATTAGGGATGTTAAGGGGCACAGTCCGCGTGAGCTACTGCGAAACTAATGTATTAGGCCAGCCCTGCATACCACGATATATAAATACACACAACACACCTGGATGACCTAATTTCTGTCCGCAGTGAAGTACACCTGACTGCGGACAAGATTTTGCAGTAGCTCATGCAGTGTGTGTCCCTAGATTACGTTCCGAGTCTCGACTCCCACTCCAGAGGTTTCCTTTTTGGGAACTACGTCATCAAATACAACGGGGTTTTCCAAATCAATGGTGTTTACTCATTCTAGGAGAACGAGCAGAACTTGCCTGGGTGGTAAATTCATCTCCGACTCATGGACTTGAAAAATCCGAAATTTAGCCCCTCGGAGTCGGACCAGATCTTAACCTCACTAATTACCTGCACCAAGCGCTCCTACTGACGCATGAATTTAGCAGTTTCGCCACTAAACGCCAACGGGTATTGCCTATGCCAAATTTCAGTTCAATTGGACTTCAACATGGCTGCCAGACAGCTATCTTGAAAAATTGATATTGGCCATATCTCATCGGTAGTAGTATTTAAATGCTACGATGTTTCAATGTTGTCTAAACATCTGTGCAAGTATCCTGTACATTCCTGCTAAAATTTCAGTCCCAACGAACGTCACGTGTGGGCACCAGGTGGCCATCTTGAAAAATAGATTTTTTTGACATCTGTGACCTAGACAGGAAAGCAGTTTGTTCACAAAGGCTTGTTGTACTTGACTCGATGACTCGATGGCGCGATGACTCGAAGGCGCGAAGAAGGCCAATTAAATTTCTGTATATTGATGGGATGCATGCCTTATTTTAATTCGAGTTCCACTTCAAAGCACTGGGTTACGATGCAACATTTTTAGGAAAATGAAATAAGCCACCTCTGGCATATTTTTATAACCATCGTTAGACATGTTAAACCACATACCTATTCCCATGTTTAGTAGAACTTTAAAGCCGTGACGTCATTGGCGTTTAGAATGCATGACTGTGGTTGTGCGTGAAGCAGCGGAATTCATTCAAAACTTTTTTTTTTTCGTTCAAGTGTTTTGAAGAAGTACAGTGGTGTGAATTAATGTTCGAACAGAGGGAGTTCAGCTTTTCATTAAGCAGAATCTTTGTATCGCTCGCAACTCTAAGATGAAGTTGGATCAGATAGACAATGATATCCTACATCAATTCCAGCAAAAAACACTTTTGATTAAGTCACTTCATAAGTATTGCAAAAGATCAAAATCGTGGGAAATCTCACGAAAATGACAAGTTGAATATCTGCTATGTGCGAATCAATATCAACATTCAAACAGCACCAGATTATACCCCCATTCAACATGTTATTGCAAGAGAAAAAAGTCCACAAAATATCCGGACGAAATGTTGATAATAGCAAATCTCATGAAATAGTCAAAGGGCATGTTCTTTTTCGGAACATTTTTCCCAACTAATTTTTCATTACCTTAGAGATGACTGATTTTCACCAAAACTTCAGATATTATACTTTATAGTATAAACTAGACAATGGCATGTGAAAAATATGATATCAACTGCATTATTAGGAAAACAAAGGACTTTTGCAAAATGTTCGAAATTAGCATGAAAACAGCAAAATCATTACCTAACTTTTGGTACACTGAGAGAGTATAGATATTATTTGTCATTGATAAACAAATCAATCTCATCATGATTGTTTGTGAGGAAATATTTGCAAAAAATATGAGATTTTCTTACTTTTCCATCCTATTTTAAGTGGGGGTAAAACAGAACAGCCAAACTAGGCCTGTGTAGATGAATGGTGTTATGAAGGCCCTTGTCATCAATCATGTCAATAGTTATTGTGGGTTTCATGGTCATGAGCACTGCGTAACAACAGCTGACTGGCCTGGGACTGTCTCAACCAATGTGAAATATGATCATGCCCTCATGCAGACTGTGGTTTTTAGGGACACCTGGAATGTTGCGCCTATGTGGCTCACCTAACTGTATACAGTTGTGGAAAGAGGGCCAAACTCAATACAGTTTCGGTGTGAATTCAGCTTTAGCATCAATGCCAAGTCAGTTCTCCACATCCACATACATGTCCTATGCCATATAACGACAGGAAACATAAGAATATTACAATACAGATGACTGTACCAGTATAGCAAACCGAATTGACACAATTTGAATCAAACTGTTAATTTGCTGAATCTGAAAATGAGGACGAAACTGCGATGTCATTTTGAGACTTTAAAACATTGGCAGTGGCACACAAATCCTGTGTCATGTAGAATGTGATGACAGTGAAAAAAGGCACCTCCCAACAATAGATGCTGATGGAAGAAGTGTCACAAGCATTGGTCCCAAACTGTCCCCCTACTAAGAAAGGGGGCCATTCGTTACCTGGGACAATCAATTCTATGACATTTATCCCGTTCACCAGGTTCTCAAGATATGTGACAATAAATACGTCCACTTGCATCGGTTGTTTTCTTAAGGAGTCGGATTCAAATAGGATCCAGGTGACCATGACTACAGATTTAGAGTAATAACAAGTGCAGTATTCCTCATGCTGAGTGTAAAAAATAGAAGTGGTCTTACCTTCACTCGGTCATCACACACCAGACATACGCAGTCCTGACGTCGACGTATCCCATTTGTTTCCAATGAATTGGGCCACAGACACTATCATATCACATAAGAGTCCTCCGTTTTATGCGACTTTATCCTGGTTTCTGCATTTCACAGATTTGCCCGTGTTTGTATCCATCCTAAGCCAATATTTCCAAGTGACACGTACATATTATGTCCACTCTTGGAGGAATTATAGTTCCTCCAAGGTCCACTCATAATATGTGGTTCACATATCTTGGACAAGAACCTTTATTGAAAATGAGGTTATATAGTGTGGTAAAATCCATGATGGACACAACTATGTCCTTGGCCTCACTTTGAGTGAGTGAAGGGCCTCTCTGTTAGGCCTACCAGTGTGGTGACTCAAACTGAAAATTATTTTATTCGTACGCGAAGTCGTTGATGCATAACTAATGGTACTTGTCGTATTCGCAGTTCATCTGGTNCTGAATCTGAAAATGAGCACGAAACTGCGATGTCATTTTGAGACTTTAAAACATTGGCAGTGGCACACAAATCCTGTGTCATGTAGAATGTGATGACAGTGAAAAAAGGCACCTCTCAACAATAGATGCTGATGGAAGAAGTGTCACAAGCACTGGTGGTCCCAAAGTGTCCCCCTACTAAGAAAGGGGGCCATTCGTTACCTGGGACAATCAATTCTATGACATTTATCCCGTTCACCAGGTTCTCCAGATATGTGACAATAAATACGTCCATTTGCATCGGTTGTTTTCTTAAGGAGTCGGATTCAAATAGGATCCAGGTGACCATGACTACAGATTTAGAGTAATAACAAGTGCAGTATTCCTCATGCTGAGTGTAAAAAATAGAAGTGGTCTTACCTTCACTCGGTCGTCACACACAAGACATACGCAGTCCTGACGTCGACGTATCCCATTTGTTTCCAATGAATTGGGCCACAGACACTATCATATCACATAAGAGTCCTCCGTTTTATGCGACTTTATCCTGGTTTCTGCATTTCACAGATTTGCCCGTGTTTGTATCCATCCTAAGCCAATATTTCCAAGTGACACGTACATATTATGTCCACTCTTAGAGGAATTATAGTTCCTCCAAGGTCCACTCATAATATTGAGGTTCACATAATCTTGGACAAGAACCTTTATTGAAAATGAGGTTATAATAGTGTGGTAAAATCCATGATGGACACAACTATGTCCTTGGCTTCAAACACACTTTGAGTGAGTGAGTGAAGGGCATCTCTGTTAGGCCTACTCAAACTGAAAATTATTTTATTCGTACGCGAAGTCGTTGATGCATATCTAATGGTGCTTGTCGTATTCGCAGTTCATCTGGTAAATGGAAGGGGTGACGGGTGATTACGTAATAAGCTGTCACCCCTTCTATTTGCCTAAACAACTGCAAAAATAGTCAACACGATTAGTTATGCATGAGTAAAATCGCGTACAAATAAAATAATTTTCAGTTTGAGTCACCACACTGGTTACTTCACTTGTCCACTCCTCCGCTGTGGTAACTACGATAAATCCTTCAAACAGTGTTTGTTTTAAAAAACAGAATATTGATGGTGAAATGTTCTCCTTGTTCTTCCCAAGGGGAGGCTTGCACTGGCTGAGCGCTATCATCTAGCTTCCACCAGTTTAAGTCATCTTTCAGGATGCAAACCCAATGCCCTGTGTCACATCGGTTGCCAGTGTGGCAGATGACAGCCCTAAGGATCTTATTTTCGAAGATGTCCCCTTCTGGCGCAATTAGGGTCGTCATGGACTTTAACTGACCCTGTAAATCCCGGCGGCGGTTGATGTCAATGATGGTTATCTGGCCCTCAATGCATATCTGAAATCCCATGCCTGGACGATCACATAGTCTGTCATTCCTAGCTAATGTCTGACATCTTCCGCGTACAACTTCAATTCCCTCGAAATGAGCTTGGTACTGAGCGAGAATAGAAGCTTGTCCAGTTTGTGGATCATTCAACCTCAGTAAGCACGTGTCTCCACCATACTGATAATCAAAGTGTCCAATGGAACAGGTTAACTCCACAGGCCAGGATGTAAAGATTTCATTTGGTATGTTCAAGTTTTCGAGCAGGGTGTGAAGAAACTCTCCAGCATCTTGGTAGAGGGGTATACGGTATCCCAGTCCCTGAATAGTGGCATTAACTTGCTGCACAAGTGAAATGACTGAGAAAGGCGGATCCATGTTTGTCATTTTTTGGCAGATGTTAAGGAATTCGTGATCAAGGGCATCGACTGGATGAATATGTCCACAAACTTCAAGATGTCGGAGACATTGGACCACCGCTATACAGTAACATGTGTTGCCATCATTAAGAAGCCCCTGGAAAGGGCATACTGGCGGGATAGGAAGAATGCTCTGAGTAGGTGTTACACGTTGTCGTGATGTTGTCCTGACCCTTCGCCTTACTGTGGGACTTGTGAAGTCTTGTGAAGTGGTTGTCTCATCCCTTATTGTTGAGCTCACACATGTTGGAGTTGTCGTGGTTGTGTTGTTCAGATTTGTGTACCTTGGTTGGAGAATCAGTGGCAATTTGGGGTCAGACAAGTGGCATTTCCTGATGACAGGGCTTCTGCTACGTTGTCCACAGACTATAATAAGAAGTGCTATCACATGTGCATCTGATGTCGGGTAGTTATTATCCCCGGAACGGAATAGTTATTTTTGACGGAACGGAACGTGTACAGTCTTTGATAAAAGTTTATCTCCACATGATACCGTGAATATTTCAAATACTACTGGGCCAATGTTAACACGCATGGTTCCACATGAAATTATATCTTGTTGGTCATACTTTAGCACCAAAATTTTGGATATTTGGAAGTATCATAATTATGTAATAGCTCATCAGAAAAAAACACCAAAATCATTTTTTATTAAGTATTTTTTTGTGACTTTTGTTACAGTTTTGATAGAGTTGAACTTTCTAAGGATTTGGTGCTTTGTTTCGTAAAAATATGTTGAGTATATATATAATATATATATATTATCAACAGATTTTGATGAAACAAATTGCGAATCTTTGGAAGGTTTCACTCTATCAATGTTGCAACAAAAGTCACAAAAATTACATGATGAAAATGTTGATTTCTGGGTTTTTTTCTGATGAGCTATTACATAGTTATGATACTTCCAAATATCAAAAATGTTGATGCAGAAATACGACCAACAAGATACACTTTCATGTGGAACAAACCGCGTCAAAACTGGCCCAGTAGTATTTGAAATATTTGTTCAAGGTATCATGTGGAGATAAACTATTGTCAATGACTGTACACGTTCCGTTCCGTCAAAAATAACTATTCCGTTCCGGGGATAATAACTACCCTCTGATGTCAACATGCATGCACCACGGTCAGGAGTAGCTTGAGAGCCACAGTTCCAACCACACAAAGTGACAAGTTGACCAGTGAAGCCAAGGTAGTTGGTGGAACACATCCTTTCAGAAATGTCCATGTCTGCAAACACCAAAAGCGGCTTTTTTATATTTCCGGGGTTGCGATTGGTCCTATTTGCTGATGGCATTTTCATTGTCACTATTTTCAGTCCTGTGTCTGGCCAGGGAAAATACTTTTCATTGTCCCAACCCTCTGGCATTTCATCGATGGTTGTGTAGTATATAGGGGTTGATGACGGAAGTTCATGAACAGCATCCCAGTAATCAGAAATGCTGTCATAGCTGTCCAGTTCTCTACTAACCTCCAGCTGCCGAAGGTGACTAATGTATGATAATGCTCTGTCAACAAGATATGGTCCCAGTGAAACTTCAAGCAAAACATCTTGGTTATCTTGACTGATGCGGGGTACATGTAACTCTCTTCTCAACTGGTGCACCTGTGATACAGGAACAGACCGCCAGTGATGACCTCTTGAACGTGAAAATTCCAGCAGATAACCAGGAAATTGTATGGCTGGATCATGCAACAAGAGGCCCATGGGCCTCGCGCTCAGCTGACATTTGATGCCTCAGTTTGATAGGCTAAGGCATAAGAGGTACTGCAGTCTTAGGACAGTTCGTGGATGATGTCAAATTTTATCCACCAAGTGTGCATGTTTGGATGGGATAAAGTCTGCTAATGGGGATGGCGTAATTTTTTAATCCCGACAGGTCGGCGCTGCGAGCGATGTGACCTGAGCGACGTCATTGACGTCATTTTAGGTGTTGACGTTGCGTCATGAGAAAATGACCTGTACATTTTTCTACAGAAATAATGACACAAAAACGTTGCTATTATCGCCAT
>NMRB01000218.1:237113-254200 GCA_002633025.1 Notospermus geniculatus
ATCATATTATTGCTTGACATAGGCTAGCCGAATATGATGCCTCGGGGTTGAACTCAGCACTTCTAGGCCTATAAAGATATTTCCTTAACATTACCTACCTGATAAAAAATGCAGTGAGCGAACACGACACTCATAGGCCTAACAATCGTCATCTTCGGGTTGGAACCTGGATTGCTTGCAACCACCGCGCTCTTTTGACGGAAATTCGTATTCATCTGGAATTCTATGCCAGCCCTTGGCAGCACGTGACTTTGCACCCGCCGACAATGCAAGTTTGCACCATTTATCAGGGTTTGGGGGAATTTTATGCAATACGATGAGACACCCAGTCAGCGATCAAACATGTCAAAACCAGCGTTCACTTCCGTTTTGAGTTTCCTATGAGTCGCTAAGCAACGTGGGGACGTGACTTTTTCATGACGCAAAATCCACATATGACGTCGCGACGGGTCGATCGATCGATGGCTCGCAGAGTCACCGCGTAGCAAACTCACCGGTGGCCCTGCACCTGGAAACGAGGTTCCATGAAAATTTTGTTGAAATGAGTTAATGGCATATTTGAAATAAGTAGGTAGCAATGAACATTTTGTGAAGATCACATCGATTTCGAAGCGACAGGTGTTGCAGAATACTCGTTCGAAGTTTGACTGTGTAATGCATTCTCCATGAAACTAACACCCTTCTTTTGCTTTTTTCTCGAAATCGCCTCTGATACGGAACACCAACTGTTATGGGGTCTTGCACAAGATGCGCTCCCTCTGCACGTGCCATCTGCACCTCGCTCCCGTGTAAAAAAACATGATATCCAGGACACTTTTTGTACATCTCAACTGGGTATAACTTTGGCTACTAGATTTAAGATTATGTTATGCTTTTTATGATTATGCTATATCCAGTAAGCCGAAGCTGATTGGCTGTGAATTTAAAGGGCTGTCTTAGATGATAATGTATTCATGGCTCAACTGCCATAACTTTGCAAAATATTTCTGAATTACTGGTGAAAACGAACATTCTGTACCATCTGCATGATTTGGATGGAAAGGCCTGGTATTCAAGACATGTGAGCCAAACTCAAGTTAATCAGAAGTATATGGGCTGAGATATCCTAGGCATTGTCAGTTTTGTTTGCTCTGTTCTGAACCCATTTGAAGTTGCCATCATATTGGCTACAGTGGTGCCACCAAGGCCTTTTATAGACACTACCTCCTCTTAGAGGAGTATCAAATTTCCTGCGAAGTACAAGGATTTTGTAACTAGTGAATAGGCTGGTTGTGTTCCTTTGAAAGTTTGAGTTGGTAATTAAATAGGATAGAGAGACATGAAAAACTGCAACAGTTAAAGGTTACCTGAAAGGCATTTCATGATTTTTTTTCCCTCTGAAAAGTAGTTCGAGTAAAAAAACAGTTCAGTAAAAGTTGCATGAAGATTGGATCATTAATAACAGTGTTATACCAAATTTAAGATGTGTTTCTGCATGATAACGAAACAGCGTGGTATCCATGGCTGTCCAGGCGGCGGGTTCATAAGGTCAAATGTGCTGTCCAGAAATCCAAATATTGTCCTCAGGAAAGGAAATAACTGCAGTAGGACTGACAGAACAAGAAAAATACATCAAAACTATACCTAACCGCCCGAATTAAATTAGTTGTTTTAATGTTTTTTTATATTTAAAAAAAATCCAATGACATCAAATGTGCTGTTGACCGCTGCTTGACATGGTTGCCAGCGTGTGTAGTCATCCTTTTTGAATTCATATAACTTGGACATGGGTGATCCGATTTACATGCGGTTTTCAGTTTCATGCTGCCGGATTAATGCTCTACAGCATTACGCAGAACACCAGAAGTCGATAAAACCATTTCAGGTAACCTTTAATAGATAACAAGAGAATTCTGTTTTACTGGTACAAGTACCATGTTTTATTCAGTAGTTAGTCATTTTCCGTTGTACGACTTACAATTCAAGTTACGCTTCTTCTGTTTCTTTTTCTGAGTGCTGGGTTCAAGTTTTTGCCTGGGTATGTTCCTCCGCTTCTGTCTTCAAGGATATTTCATTCTAAGGGGGCAGGGATGAGGTGAATTGTAACTGTAATTTGTATTTCCCGCACTTGTACCGTTGCACGGTAACGTGGCGCCATGTGGCATTTTGATGTTCATGTGTCATTGTGCACGGTGTAAAGCGGCTCAAAAGTAAAGATGTTTCTTGTTTCGTTAATAAAGCATCTGTGTTTTCTGCCATCTGTTACATTTAAGTCACGACAATGTGGGGGTCACAGTTGTTGGTTGCAGCTGTATCATTTGTACAGAAACTTTCCGAACAGACTGTTACAAGTTTTCATGGTTATTCGGAGTCCTATGATATTTATAAACGAGTGACAAGTGCATATTCAGTAAGAAGGTAAACATTCCTTCATCCAGGTGTTCATATTCACGGATCGACCAAAATGATTACTCTAAATAAATCCTTATACGACAAGTTAGCAACCTTGAATTTTTCATTTCAAGGCTATGATACTGAATTCTACGAATTTGAAAGAATGGAATTCCATACCCAACTTGTTTATGGAACGGGCTACAGTCGGATGGTGAAGAGGGAGAATTCGAATATTTTGTACTGTGTGAATGATGGGCACTCTTTTCGTGAGGTGCAGTTCATAGCATGTCAAATGCATTGTTGTGTAGTTGCTGTTGTCTGTCAGTTCATATCTGATCCTTATAGTGAGACTGAGATCCAGTCACATCCATGGAATGGTGAACTGTCAGTTTTTCCGCTCGGTGGAATAAAATGACTGTATGTATGTGAAAGTTGATGATTCCTGTGGATATGTATGTGAATCCCCAAATCACATTGAATTTAACTGATACTTTTAATGGACTTCTGCAAAAATATAAACGGAAACCTTTAGAAGACTTCAAAAGACACATGAAATCAAGGAAGCATGAGCAGGAAATCAAACGCTTCTGCAGGTCCAAGGAGTAGAGTCAAAAGGAGGGTAGTACTTCAAAAACAGTTGCTGACATCTCACAAATGAACAAATTGTTACATGAATCAATGGTGAAGAAAAAGTACCATGCAGATTTTGATCTAGTTCCTGCGAGCATATGGGTCATTCCACAGTACTGGTCACTACCATTCTCAACTTCAAATGACACTTTTGCAAGTAAATAGCATCGCAGTAATATGATGTTCATTTAGCATTGTCGAATATGTAATAAATATAGAGTATAAACAAAAATTACCTCGTTTTGTTGTCATTCATTTGTATTTCCATCGGAAAGTGGAAATTTGCTAAAGCGAACTATTGTGCAAATTTGCACCCACAGAAGAAAAGAAGAGTGAAAGAGAAAGGCAGAGAACGTTATCATGAAGAAAAGGAAAACAGGACTAAGTAATCCTATTGGCACAGCCAGTGGATTTGGCAGTGTTAATTCAAAGGTACCGTGCTCTCCGGAAGGCAAAGGAAACCTGCCCTCAGACCCAGATGCATTCGCTACCGGTACCGTAATTGACGCACAAACTGAATGTCATCTAAACAAGTGTACCCAGGTTACGGAGTTAGGATGGTTAGCGTTGACGGTTAGGGTCAGGACTAGGTTTAGGATTAGGGTAGGGGTCAGTGACAAGGGTTGAGGGTTAGGGTTGGGGTTAGGGTTAGAGGCTTGGGCTAGGAATTAGTGCGAGGATCAGGACTTGACGACATTCACCCATTCAGCGTAATTGACAGTTTGCTCCTGCCTAAAAAGACAGAGGCATTGTCGGAGAAAAGAGTCATTCTAAGTCCCAAGACAAGAAAGCGATTGAATTTTGCAGAACAGTCCATGATGGCATTGAAGACAAGGCTAGCAAACACCAGCAGGCAAAAATCAAAGAAAGTTCTGCAACAGAGGCGCCAGATTGTATCCTGTTTGAAAGTAATTGAAGAAATACGGGCTTTTAAACCAAACAAGTCGGTCATTAGGTATCAGCTGGAACTTCATGAGAAAATGTTCAGAGTTAGATGATGATGCTTTAGATGTTCAGAAGAAAAGGAGTGATGCAATGGATAACAGAGAATGCGTTAGAATTCTACAGCCTTGATGACATCAGTTGGGAGTTGCCAGGAAAGAAAACTGTTTGATGAAAAACCATGCAACAGTCAGAGGTGTTGGATAGGTCGGTCACTCATGCAATTTTATAACCAGTAAGTTTGCTCAACTTTGCTCTGCAATGTGCTCCTCATGTCCAAAAGGAAGACAGATGCCTGCCGTTGTGAGTATTGCGTGATCATCGAGATGAAGCTTACTTCGTGTCATCAACCAATTGGCACCCAATAGAAGGATCCATGCTGCCTAGATTGGTGATAAATATGTGCTGTTGCGAATTGGTATGTGCCCCAAACCACCTGATGCCCAGTATTTCCGCCGCCAATGCCCGGAATTACAATGTGAGGTATGTGGGCCACATCCAATAAGGAAACACATCGCGCCGGTTTGTAAGGAATACAGGGCTGCTCATATCATAACATGGCGAACATGGGGAACCCGCCACTTCGTGCACCAGGGGAAAAGATGCAGCAGAAAGATGCTAATAACCAAAGAAGGCACAATGGTACACCCCTAAGCATTAAGTTATCTACACCTCATTTTTTTAATATCTTGGGAACAAATGTTCCAGGAAAACCATCCATTTGTCAAAAATTTTCATATCCTATGTTTTGATGGATTTGTGTAGAAGAGACAGAGAGCTTTATAATGACACTTAAATTTTGATAATCGGACAGTAAGTATGGGAATTCTGATTTTAGAAGGTCACGTGCCGATAAAACACCGTTTTTTTGAAAAAACAAAGAAAATACGCTGTGAAGTCAAGAAATGACAATGGTTTGGGTATCACAACTGATCATAAAGTGAAAATTTAACACTTTATAATGGTAATCTCTGGGTTTTGGTGCAAAGAAATGTGTTTGAAATAAGTTCACAAACTTTCTGTCGGGAAAAAAAAATTTGAAAAAAATTTTTTTTTGATTTTTTTTTACTTTTGACATTTATGCTAATTGGTACCTGGCGACTTTTGGATGGTTTTCCTGGAACAGGTCACAAATTTATCCTAAGTGGTGACGTCAGGTGCACGCGTGGTCAATCATTATTCCCCAGTTGGCTTTGGAATCTCGAGCAGGACGGTCGCTCACCGGTTCGCCTTGGTTGGCCAGGGCGAACAGGCCGCGCGCCCCCTGTGCATGTTAACACATGTACAGGGGCGTGCGGTCTGCCTGTATCATGGTAGGTATGCTGAATTCTCCACCGGGATAGCCCGATTTTGATGCCAGTAATCTCTTTACTGAGATAGGCCGAAGATTGACGCGGGGGTCGTCAATATCATGCCGGTAATCTCTTCAGTGAGATAGGCCGAAGATTGACGCGACGGTCGTCAATATGAAGCAGGTGATCTCTTCACCGAGATAGGCGGAAGATTGACGCGGGGGTCGTCAATATCATGATACCGGTAATCTCTTTTGAGATAGACCGAAGGTTGTGATGTTTAAGGGCGGTGAGGGATACGACAACCTGAAACTTCACCTCTCAGACTTGATTTCATCAACTGAACTTTGCCAGAAACTGGAGTATGAAAGTCTAAGTTTCAGTGTAGAATTCTACCTGGGGGGAGATTACAAGTTCTTGGTAACAGTTCTTGGTCTCAACAGTGCATCTGGAACATACAGTTGCATCTACTGCTTGTGTCCGTCTAGTGAATTCCATGTCCTAAAGTCATGGCCACAGCGCAGTATTGAAGACATTGTTAAGCGCGCTACATTAGCGAAGTCTTCAAAGGAAAAGAAAGGTTGTTTACACCCACCACTTTTCAGACCCATCCCACTGTCAAGAGTTGTGATCGATATCCTTCATATGTTCTTGAGAATTGCTGATGTGTTGATCAATCTTCTCATTCAAGAAATCCGTAGACTTGATGCAATTGAAAATGTGAAATCATTCACATCCCTTGACAAGTTCACTCATCTAGCATCCTATCAGGAGCATCTTAGATCAATTGGGGTTGATAGTTTCCAGTTTTACATTGGTAAACGTTCAAAGCAGTTGAAGTGACGAACACTAGATGGTCCAGAAAAAGACCGTTTATTTATGAGGATAGACATTCCCAAGGTTTTGCAAGGAGTGGATGAGTCAAAGGTTGTGAAAGTAGTGGAAATTTGGAGCCAGTTCTATTCCATTATGAAAACACTGAGTGTAGAAAAATCTTGGAATGAAGAAGAAATCAGTAGTTTCAAGGAGACCTGCCATTCTTGGTTAGGTAAGTTCTTGAAAATCTACCCAAACAAGCATGTCACGCCCTACATTCATCTTCTCACACACCATATTCCTGACTTGCTCTCTATGCATGGTAGTCTGAACAAATTCTCTGAACAAGGTCTTGAGAAATTCAACCATCTGGTGACAAGGACCTATTTTCAGTCCACCAACCACAAAGGTGTTGATGCATTTTTCCAGGCATTTAAGAAGCTATGCAGGGTACAAAAGTTGAGAATTTCTAGCTTCCGAGCTTTACAGGGTTGAAAATTTCGCCTATTTTCATGACTTGACTTTGCCAAATTCTTGTTCATCTGCCTGTTTTCACTCCAGGCCTGGACCGACCGCACAGAAAGTCTGATAGTGCAGTTGGTTATAACGCATTTTCCCATAACTAAACCGCCGATAGGCACCGAAAGCACTTTCTGTGCGGTCGGCCCTGGAAAAGGCCATCGTCTAAGCAGTTTTGCAGGGATTAACTTTAGACAGTCATGTTTTGTAAAATTGGAGCTAAACTACAGGGTGTTTCAAAAAAAAGTTGTCATCTCTAAAACATCTCCTGGAACCCAAACCAGTGAATATTTTTGGCTCAGATTTGGTATGTGGATAGGTCTGGATGTACGGAGGAGCTGGAGAAAATTTGGCTCCGACCGGTTCATGCGTAGATGAAAACGAGGCCTCGGACTGAGAAGGTGCAAAATGCAAAAAAAACCAAAGATCAGAAAGCAATGAAACATTTACAACGTATTTCATTTGTTGCGTACAGAATTTGCCAGGCATGCCATGATCACTGGAATCTACCTTCCACATGGCCAGCATGGTCCCTTCAGAGTTCCCTTCAGCCCAATCGTTGAAATGTCCTCAGTGCATTTACATCATCATGGTTCTTTTATTGTTTTGGAGGAAAACTGCATTTCGGACCCTTTTACTTTTAGGGTCACCGTTCCGTTAAACAAGCCATCAACATACGAACATTACTTAAACATTATGAGTATGTCTATCCCTAACAGCTTACAAAATCTGAGTCAAAAATATTCATGGGTTTGGGTTCTAGGAGATACTTTAGAGATGACAACTTTTTTTTTGAAACACCCTGTAGAGAGCTAGACACACTGGATCATCATGATCATTGCGACAGTAGATACTAGACATGCTAGAGCCCCATTTTTATGCCAAAGTATCGTGTACCTCTGGTCAGTCTGTGCATTTTTGCATTTACGATAGGCCTACTGTAAACCGTGAAATTTTCGCGTGAGTTTTATTTTCGCGGTCATGGGCCGAAACGCGAACTTAAACAGCGCGAAAATACAAAGCCTTATGCATTTTCCATTGAATTATGAAGGTAAACGCGGAAATTAGTCTTCGCATTTTTCAAAAGTGATAAATTCGCCAACTTCTAGCGCCGCGAAAATTTCACGGTTTACAGTATCAGAATAGATCATCTTGAAATTTAGTTCCAGCAGGAATAAAATGAAGAGTTTTTCTATTCCTGTGTCCAGAGATGTGATGACCCTTTTGTTGAGATTTACGAGAGTAAATCAGAGTCATTTTGTATGTGATTTACTTTATTTCATTTTATTTCTTTGTTTGAATAATAATAAAGTCTACTTTTTCGTATCCATATTTTGTTTGTTTCTCATTTCATTTGTATGGTTGTGGATTTTCCCTTCCATGGAGAACAGAAGAAAGTCAAGGATGGTATCTCATTCGCAGCATCAGCTTCCTATAGAGTTGATAACATTGCATGATGGAATCATGCATTCAATGCTGTTTTGTTTCCCAGAGGGGTTAAAATCAGAATAAGACAAGGTGGTGTTGGCGACCCACAGTTTTGGCTTCGCCTCTGATTCCCAAGGGGGTATTTTATACTATACAGTATTTTTATTCGTACTGAAAATGTACACTTTTAAAAAGGTGTTGTGTGCTGGTGCTGGTGCGTGTTACAAATAAGGCACAGACAATTCTACCCCCTCAGTGGTGGACACAGCTCATCGTTTAATACAAAGGCCATTCAAAAAAACATCGATCTCCCTACGTACAAAGAAAGAGTAATCTCTGTTATCACGACAACAAATCAGATCTCTTATAACACCTGCCAGATCTAATAACTGTTGGTCATACTGCGGTCGAGGAAGTTTTACGTCAGTAAAATTAGACTTGTGAACATTTGCCATGAAACAAACCATATTGAAATTCTTGGCAACACTCGATCTACTTCCGTTCAGTGATAAGGACGCACACAGACGAACTATAGAGTTGGTACTTGACATAGCCGATTTGAAGAACTTAATAAACCTGTTCAAGATTTGAAGTTCGGGATCTAAGTCGCCACAGACGACGGGTAATAAATGTGACCTCGTTATGGATGGTAGACACTTACGCCATGCTACATTAAATTTACCCTGAGATATGTTTGTGAATTCCCCCAGCGGGCTTGCGTACAGTGCCATAGCAACGGATTTGAACAGTTTATTCCATATCACAATGACCGAATAATGACATCAATACATTTGTCTTAGCATAAAGTACATTTTTTGCGTCATCAATAATGTTATCCTGTATATTTTCACCAATTGTGTGCCCAAGGTGTATAGCGGTAGCTGAGACATTTATGGCCTGCCCGTTCCAAACAAATGGGCGATGCAGCAGGTCTGGCAGCAGGGCAGCAGCCTTTTTTGAGTAACAACCTAAACAATCCCCCTACTATATAAAGTAGAGCTGTGAGCTTTCAAGTTACTCAAGTTACTACTTCTGCCATCTATACATTCTTTGCTTAACTATTCATGACCAGATGACACAGATTATAGGTTCACCTGAGTCCTACTGGTTATCTCTGTTTATAACCAGTGGTAGGCCTAGGTCACTGGCTCTGAGACTGTCTGAAATGCCGGGGGGGGGGGGGTCACTCCCCATAAAGTGTGTTGCACATCAGTGTACTCAACTTTTTTCATCAGCCCCTTTCAGCTGGTAACAGCAATTTTGAATCCCCACCCCTTTTGGCTGGGTACTTTTCAATCCCCACCCCCTAAAGCACAGGGACTTGAGGCATGCATGGCAGGGGTGGTGGGTGTTTCCGAGGTCCAAAAGCACCCACGGACAGTGTCCTGACCCCCGGGGTAAAATACCCCAGAAATATGTATATATAATAACTACCCCGGGGGTCAGGACACTGTCCGTGGGTGCTTTTGGACCTCGGAAACACCCACCACCCCTGCCATGCATGCCTCAAGTCCCTGTGCCCTAAAGCTGGGAACTCTGCAATCCCCACCCTAATGGCTGGGTAATTTGAAAGACGTTTCAAAGGGCTTTTTGCAGGGGGAGAGTGTCTTTTTATGTATTCCCGTGGGCTTTCTGCGGGGTTATGGGTGAAATAGGGGGGCTTATTCGGCCCCGCGCGGGACCCGCCGATGCGGCTCGAAAAACGTCCCTTTACCCGCAATTTTTGGTACGCTGATGTGCAACACACTTTATGGGGAGTGACCCCCGGGCTGAAATGGTACTTGCTGCATCTGCCTGACACAAAAAATGTGCACCCTTGGGGCTATACTTTCGCCCCTGTTTGGGGGTTTAATGATGAAGTCACAGAAGAAGAATGATGTACAACAACAAACATGCATGAATGATGCAAGGAAGTAAAAAAACACCTTAAACAGGCCTACGGAGGGTACACTACCACTTCCTATACAATAAGGCCGCCGCCTATAGCCTGTCCCCCTACTATTTAAAGGGCCGCTCTGAGCTTTTAACTTACTACTTCGGCCATCTATCCAGACAATTTAAAAATGGTCTTATGCATGGCGTGCATGGGCCATCATAGGCAGATAGGGCCTACTCACACAGGCCAAAAATAGGGAGGTTTAGAAATCAAACGAAATCACCATCAACCGAATCTAGGCTAATAAAATATATGCCTCGCGCAGCGAGGCTTCAGGGCTCGTTTAATATAATGGACCCTATCACACGCTTTTCTGGCGTCTAATAACATTGTATAAACTCTAGTTTGTCTATTCCTGTAATATTGGACAGTTTCATTAAGAACAAATGTACATTGGGTGGTAGATGATTTCCTTTTAAAACCAAACTGCAGTTCACTTGTAGAAAACAGTTTCATATTCTTGACGAGTAAAACATGGTCAAGGATCTTACCGAGAGTGCTACTTAACGTGATTCCACATTAGTTTTCTGAGTCATTCAAAGACTTTCGTTTGTTTTTAGGAATCGGGAAAACTACAGATTCTGTAAAGCCTTGAGGTACATACCCATGTGTCAACATAGCATTAAACAACTTAGCAATCGCCACAAATAATTCATCCGTGCCTATAAAATGAATCAGTGTACATACTGTAATTCCCTTCATGCTTCCCTTTATTAAGTTTGGAAACTGCAACCCGTACTTCGTTTGGTGGGATTTTGTGGTCAATGCCACCACAATGTAAATGACACCTTGGATTGTCAATCATGACTTCAATATCCCCTAAGAGCTCGTCCATTTCAGCTTGATTATACGATACGCTTGAGTACAGATCTTCGTATTTATTGGCGAGCACATTAGAAATTGGCTCTTTACCGATTTTTCCGTCAACCAATTCAGGATACCCCACGGATTTACTTTTAATTTTATTTACCTGAGACCAGAAGCATCCGTTGTCCGATTCAAGGATCGCCTCGGCCATCTTGTTACCCTCGGACACCTTGTTTCGCCTCTTGAGATTTCTGATTTCGTAATGACAGTGGGTTTTAACGGTCAGAAAGAGGAAAAAAAGATAATGGGATAAAGCCTATATCAGGTGTCTCCCAATACCATGGAGAATCGACACATGAAGAAACGAAAAATATCTGTTGGGAATTTTTTGTGAAAAACGTGTTTTTCAAATTCATGTACATTTCCCTGTACATTTATGTATATACAAAGTATATAGCAAAGTCCTACCCATAGTTTCTATTTCCAGCACATTTTACATTAGATTACACTTTTACGGGATTCTCCATGGAGCATTTGATAGAAACTACCCAAATATATTTTAACAGATGAAGTATCAAAACCACAAAGTTGGGGAGTTTGTCCCTTATAATTCAGTATAAGGTCCCAAGTCCAATAATAAGCGGTTAAAACAACCCCAGTAACAATTTGATATTTTATCAGCTGGAATTAATTACGGTAATTTCCACCTAGTTCTCCATGGAGAACCCTGTAAAAGTGAAATCGACCGCAAAATGGAAACTACGGGAAGAAATTTGTCATATACTTTGTATATACATAAATGTACAGGACAATGTACAGGAAAATGAACATGAATTTGAAAAACACGTTTTTCACAAAAAATTCCCAACAGATTTTTTTCGTTTCGTGTCGATTCTCCATGGTATTGGGAGACACCTGGTACAGGTTTTATCCCATTATCTTTTTTTGCTCTTTCTCACTGTTAAAACCCACAGTCCTTATCTGTATGATGGACATTATAGTAGCAATTACGACAATGTTGAATTATTTTCGAAAATATCGTCAGTGCTAAATATCACATGATGTATGTGCATGTTGAAATCTACGACACTGGCAAGTTCAAAGGAAATGGTTCATCTGTTAATGTTGGATTATCTGTATGAATTAGAGCGAATTCGATGGTAGTACCTTCACTTAAGTAGCAATATTGAAAGTGTCAACATCCAATGGATCAACTCTCCAGCCAGAATTTCGAATAACTTATCAACATGCCTAAATTGAAAAGGAAATCAATGGCAATGAAAAAAGATATTGCACGTAAGAAACGTGCAACAACTAGAGAGCTTGAAGAATTGCAATGGCAGTCAGCATATGCATTCACTGATATTGCCACCGGGGTCCACACATGTCGATTATTATTTCCACCCACCAGATTCCAACTGGCAAAAACAAGCAATGACTAAACTGTCACCATTCATTCCTGACACTGACCCATTGGATACTGGCACTTTCCATTTCGGTCCACCATTGGAAAATTATCCAAAATTATCACAGTCAAAACCATCGATTTGTTCAACTGTTCTTGGAGATGGCAATTGCTTTTTCCGCTGCGTTTCTTTGGCTGTACCTGGCTCAGAAAATCACCATGCCATTTTTCGCAGCCTTATCTGCGAGCATATTCAAAACCATCACATTTTAACTACTGAAACACCTTCACAATATCTTGCGCGCACGAGGATGTATGAAAATGGCGTCTGGGCTACAGAAACAGAAATCTTCGCTGCATCATCATTATTGGAAACTGATTTGTATGTATACAGTCGAGTGTCTGAACAGCCAACAGTATGGAAGTGGCTACGACAAAAAACGCCCTCATTAAATGAACTGAATGATGCAACACCACAACCTTCATTGTATCTGGTTAATACTGGGACTATTCACTTTGATGTAGTTACAGCTGTGACAGCTATTGCACCATCATTACCATCTACTAGTACCCAGAAACTATCATCCACACTGGCTGCCACTTCTTTTACTCTTGACACTCATCAGGCAGTGGCTTCAAAATATACCCCTCCTAATAGGAGCTGTCAGCGAGTTGACCACTAGGTGTCACTAGGGCCCAATTCAATGCATCTAGCGGACCCAGTCATTATCGATCGAGCAGCGATCATAATAGATTTACTGTACATTTGGTCCGCTAAGACTGTGCTGCCATCTGTTAGCAATATGCGCGGCTGACTGCTCCTATTATCACTGGCAAAAACGGCTGTGTACAAAACTGAAAATACCTTTCTATAGTCCGACACAACCTTCGCGCGACCCAGTGGAATGCGGAAGTAGGCTTACCACAAACCACACGCTGACCACAGAATCTTATTCAATAAATGACTCTTGAATAACCGATTGGACAGCGTGACCAAATTATACTCTCCTCTACTTTCACACGCAGAATTAGGTAGCCGCAAGCTGTTGTCAGATTTCGTATTTCGGCATTCCTTTGGGTCGCGCGAAGGTTGTGTCGGACTATACAGTGATGTTCAGTATGTTGGCCAGGGCAAAACACTCCAATCGCCACATATCATTCATGACACTGTATCAGTCTTACTCTTTCTTTAAATCAATCAGTTACTGTATCACAGGCATTGACATTCATCATTCTGCTATAATGACACATGTTGTTGCATATGAAAAAGCTGCTGAGAAAAATCTTGCCGCATACTTGTGGGACAATGAAACCTTTGCGACTCATGTCAAACGTTTGTTGACACAGGGTGAAACTCGCGAATCAGACATTCTAGCAACAGCAGCATTGCTTGCTACTGATATTTATGTTTATTGCTATGAATCCTCCTCAAAGAAATGCAAGTGGCATTTATATACTGCCAACACAATAGGTGGCAATCCTCAGAAAGGGAAAAGTGCAATATATTTGTATAAAAATGGCAATGCATACAATGTCATAAGTGGTGTAACAGACATGCCCAGTGTCAACATGTCATCTTATCAGTTGATTCATGCAACATCATCCCCATCCAAAAATGAATGCTTGAAGAAAGAAAATCGTCACTGAACTCTGCGATTCGAAAGCCGACAATACCGATCCTGATTGCATGTCACGCAAATGTGTACATCAGAAATACAAGAGACGGTTATCATCTCCTTCTCCACTGCGCCCACCAAAACAGCAGTCTGCAACACAGAAACAACATAATACTACTCGCATTCATGGCACTCCAAAGACATACAATAGTCACAACCAAACCAACACCCGTGAATATTCCATCGCAAATGATGTAAACAAACTGAAACACAATGTTTCTACAAAGGCAATCAATGACCTGAAACGCACAATTTATGACAAGACTCATAATGCCTATATATGTGTCAGTGATCTGCGTTATCACTGTCGTGCTGCTGTTGTGAAACTAAAACTCACTGGGTACAGACCTAATGTACCAGAACAACAACAACATCATTTGATTTGTAATGATGACCCAAATAAGGAACAACCTATCACGAAATCATTCGATGGCAAATTCTACATGTAAATCATGTCAACGAACATTGAAAAAAGGCCGAATACCATATGGAAATGAGGTCAACTTTCAGTTCATGATTCCAAATTTACCACCACATTTATCATCAGAAGAAATGGCACTCAATAAATGTGAAGCACATTTGCTGAAACTAATCATTCCATTCTTACGAGTTGTCCACATTCCAAGATGTGATGAATTCAAAATCCACGGTCCTTTAATTTGTGTAGAATCCAATGTGAAACACAGTATGACAACAGTAATACCAATAGATCAGGAATTAATTCCTGTGGCTTTGAAAAGGCAGCCCGAATACAAAGGAGCTTTCATTGAAGAAATGGTTTAAAGACAAAATTGCTGAAATACTTCAATTATTTTAAGACTGTTAACCCACTTTCGCAAACACCTGATATAAATGACCATATGCATTCAAGTGTAGCATTTTATCAGACTCACAACCACACATTCACATGTTGTAAAAAAGGTCCCACGAAAATTGTAATCAAACCAAAGGATGGCCATGGTCGTTTGATAATGAAAGAGAAGGTCCCGAATTAAATATGGCAAGCTGCAGATTCAAATTCCCCAAATTTCCGATGCGCCAAACCACCATTATTGATTCCACCTGATTTAACCAAAACATCACCCGCTGACTTACAAAAGTGGAAAGCAAATTACATTAAAGTGCGAAAATTTATCTTACGGCAAACAAACAATATGCCGCCATCACGACAAACATCGGAAAGTTCCACAGCATTTGCTTCTTTAACATTCGATGATTTTCTAGCAGCAATCGGTTTAACAGAAAACGAATACATAAATGATCTTAGCTCATCGGTCAATTCCTGTGGGAGTGGCTCAGAGGTGTTTTTAAAACGTGATTGCAAAGATCTCTTCACTAATAACTATAACAGAACTTTGTTACATATTCATCAAGCCAACATGGACCTATCCTTCATTTTAGATGAATATGCATGTGTTGCATATACCGGTATATTAGGATATTTAACCAAAGGAGAAAGTGGCTTAAGCAGATTGCTAAAACAAATTGACAATGAATCGGCAAAATATGGACGCACACCAAATGACAAATTGTACAGATGCCCATTATGCAATATGAGGCAACGCACTGCAACCATTACAACGAAATTTACTGCGAAAATCAGTGTACACACTGATAATGGGCAGCACATTTACCCCTGCTTACATGTACATGCAACTTTGCAAACACTTATCGTAACAAGAAAATGACATCGGGGCGATGTCAATGGTTTCCGATGAGAAGTTTACTACTCTAGAGCTAGTTATCTGTGACCTTGACCTCCGACCTTGAGAAGTATTGCGTAACTGGAACAGGGATCCTTGATTAAACCAATAGGGGATGGTTAATGCAGGCTTCTAATTAGTTTTCCCCTGAAATTCTGAGTAGATTTGCACTTTAGAACTGTTTGACCTTGACCTTGACCTCTGTCCTTCAAGGTCATTGTGTAATCTGAAAGCTCATCCTTGGTAACCTAGGTGTAGGTGAAGGTTTTAGGCTTCCACCATCACCAGGTTCTGCCTCATGTTGTTTGTTATGGTTGGCTGTGACCTTGACCTCTGACCTTGAGAAGTACATGTATTGCATAACTGGGACAGAATCCCTGATTAAACCCATCGGGGATGGTAAATTCAGGCTTCTAATTCGTTTTTCCTGAAATTCCGAGGAGATTTGCGCTTAAGAACTGTTTGACCTTGACCTTGACCTCTGACCTTCAAGGTCATTCCGTAATCTGAAAGCTCATCCTTGATAAACTAGGTGTAGGTGAAGGTTTTAGGTCTCTACCATCACCAGATTCTGACTTATGTCATGTCATCGAATTTGAATATCAAATCTCACCACGATATCAGCAAATATCATGCGACCGAGCAGGTGCAAACTGAAAATTTCAGTTGCAATAACATCCGTGGATGAGCAATGATGTTGTGATACCAGTTTCACGTCGCTTACTGTGGCAGATCTCCCGATATGTCAAAATATCAAATTTGATATATCAATATCATTATGATGCTGACACTGGAGAATAAATTTGTTGATGCCAGTATCTTGCCAAGGACCATAAACATAGGGAAGGAACGTGTTACTAGTGCTCTACCTGGCGTCGGAGACGAGTTATTCAAGAAACAAAAGTGTGACAGACAAAATCTCAACTTTTGATATATCATTTCACTATGAACCAGGTATCGGAGACTGGAAATTTTCATTCCATCTTGTAGCTCAGGTCATGAAACCTGGGGGTAGGTCACATTTCCAGGTACTAGACTGGTTCCCGTCTTTGCCGGTGCACTCCCGCTGGCGCTCACGTTCCGCTATACAAAGACAGGCACGGGGCAGCCATTTTGACAGGAATTCCTGTCCACGCCACTGCGCACCCTCTCTGCGCATCGCTACTGCGCAGCTTTTTGCGCAATGTTTGTAACTAAAATTAGATCAGATCCACGTGTTTCTACTGAGAGCTGTGCCATTTGACAGATCGTGGCTATGAGATGCACACCGATAACACTGAGCAGCATGCATCTGTGCATAGGAGTCGGCCTACTATGAGGAGATGGCCAACGAACAGGGTTTTGCGAGAGGATAAGTCCCCTAGTCCACAGGGCCTGCTCAACACCTAGAAAGTACTCACAATTTGTGCCTGGTGTGTGTGCAAATCAATACAGCCATGAAAATTCTCCGAAATACGATGTAATCCACTTCTGAGGCTCTCAAACTGCTTCGGCTTCCACCAAATTGTTCACTTACCACGAAATACCACAGCGCCATCTTGGATAACGGAAAGGGTTTTC